>PVKS010041161.1:0-16452 GCA_004027875.1 Aplodontia rufa
AGCCTTCCTGTACCAAATAGTATATGCTGCATAACAAACCATGCATACACCAATGGATTAAAACATCATTTACTGCTTTCAGTTTTGTGAGTTGTTTTGGGCTGGGCTCAGCAGAGCAGTTCTACTGTTTTCTGTCAGGCGTGGTTATCTTGAATGGGGCTCATTCATGTCTCTGCTGCTGGCTGTTGCATTAGCTGGGAGCTGGCTGACTGGGGTGTTTTAGAGTGACTGGTTGACTGGAATGCTTGTTTTTTCTCTATGTGGTCTCCCATCCACCAGCGGGTTAGCATTAGGCTAAAGAAGTAAATATGTAAAAGCAGAAGTGTGCAAAAATCTGGTAGCATGACATCCAATCTGTAGCTCATGTCGAGGAGTAATTTCATCTTTTAAGTCTACTTATTTAATAAATACATTTCATAAAGCTCTTGCTGCCACAGGTAGAGATACTTCTGATGGTTCTGGGCAAGGCAAATTGGAAACATTCTGAAAAGGATTCAGCAGATGCTATTAGGACATTAAAGATTCAAGGGGAAAGGCTAAAATATCAAAATTAACAGCATTTTGAAAGAAGTTAATTCCCAGCCTCACTGATGACTTTGCAGGGTTCAAAATTTTCAGTGGAGGAAGCAACTGTAGATGTGGTAGAAACATCTGGAGAACTGGAATCAAGCCTGGAATCTGATGATGTGAGCAACTTCTAGGTATCTAATTACAAAATTCTAACAGATGAGAAGTTCCTTCTTAAAAGTAGGGGAAAAATGATTTATTAAGGTAGAACCATCCTGGAAAAGATGCTGTGAACATTGTTGAATGACATCAAAGGATTTAGAATATTACAGAAACAGTTGATAAAGCAACGGCAGGTTTTGAGCAAATGGACTCCAGTTTTGGAAGAAATTCTGAGGTGGGTAAAATGTTATCAATCAAAATTGTATGCTACAGACAAATCTTCCAGGATAGGAAGATTACAGTGATGCAGCAAATTACATTGTTGTCTTATTTTAAGACATTTCCACAGCATTTCACCTTCAGTAATCACTATCCTGATCAGTCAGTGACTCTGAACTTTAAGGCAAGACCCTACACCAACGAAAGCTTTGCATTCACTGAAGCTTCAGATGTTTTCTAACATTTTTTAGACATTATTTTTTAAATTTAGATATGTACATTTTTAGACATAATGCTATAGAATACTTAATAGGCAACAATATAGTATAAACATAACGTTTTTATGCCGTAAGAAGTAAAAATTCCAAGTGAGTTGGTTTATTGTGACTTTCACTTTATTGCAGTGGTTTAGAACTGAACCTACAATATCTCTGAGGTATTCCTGAATTCATGCTGCACTTTCTAAAGTCATTATTCACTCTAATAATTCTTGGAAAACTAGACTTTCCAACAACAGTGGTTGCATCCAATGCAAGTAATGATAGTTTTATTTTTTCCTTCTCATTTTTTTACCTTTATATTTCCTTCATTGCCTGATTATACTAGATAGACCATTCAGAATAATTTTGAATGAAAGTGAAAATAGTGATATTCTGGACTTTTTCACAATTATAGAAATTTTAAAAAGCATTTTTACCATTTAGTATGATGATTAATGAACTTTTTGGTGGATACTCTACATGAGACTAAGAAATCTCCCTTCTATTATGCTATCAGTTTTTTAGTACCTTTTTTGTTGTTATTGAGCATGGCTGCTGAACCTCCTGGAAGAAAAGGTAGGATCAGAACTTAAGCATGCAGACATAAGCAATGGCTTTCTCAATAGGACCCCTAAAATGCAGAAAATAATTCCAAAAGTTAATAAATGGGATGGCATCAAATTGTTTCTACACATCAAAGGAAACAACGAGGAATATAAAGAGAAAACCTACAGAATGGGAGAAAATCTTTGTAGCTACTCATCTGACCAAGGATTAATATCTAGGATATATACAGAACTCAAAAATCTTTACACCAAAAAATCAAATAACTCAATTAGTAAATGGGCAAATGAATTAAACTGACACTTCTCAAAAGAACTAATGTTTTAGTCAACTTTTTTCATTGCTGTGACTGAAAGATCTGACAAGAAGAATTTTAGGGAGGAAAACTCATTTTGAGGGCTCATAGTTTTAGAGGTCTTAGTCCATAGATGGCCGGCTCCATTCCTCAGGGCTAGAAGTGAGGCTGATCATCCTGGTGTAAGAGTGTGGCAGAGGGAAGCAGCTCAACACTTGGCTCCAGGAAGCAGAGAGAGAAACTCCAAACCAGATATAAAATATATACCACAAAGGCATGTCCCCAAAGACCCACCTCCTCCAGCTGCACCCTACCAGTCTAAATTGACCAGGTAAACCATTTAATCCATATCAAGGGATTAATACACTGATTGGATTAAGGTGCTCTTAACCCAACCATTTGCCTCAGTCTTAACCGCATTGTCACACATGAGATTTTGGTGGATACCTCACATTCAAGCCATAACAACATTCTGCCCCTGGCCCTCAAAAGCACATAACAATATGACAATGGAAAATACATGTAGTCCATTTTCAAGAGTCCCCATAGTCTCAACAGTTCCAAGATTGCCCAAAAGTTCAAGTCCAAAGTTTCCTTTGAGACTCAAGGCATACTCTAAAGGTGAACCCCTGTAAAAAACTAAATCAAGTTACATGTATCCATTATATAAAGGTACAAAGTAAATATTTCCGTTTAGAAAGTTAGGAGCATAAAAAGAAGTAATTGGACCAAAGCAATCCTGAAATCCAGGTAGGCAAACAAGCCCTACAGTTCCAGGTCCAGCATCTGTATCACCTGGCATCATGATGTCCTCTACCAAAGGCTTGTGCAGCTCTGCCCCTATGTCTTTGTTGGTTGCAGTCCACGTGGCCTCTCAGCTTGTCAATGTTTAATTCTAGCAGCTTTCCTCAGCAGAAGTTCCATGGTACTGGCACTTCTTAATCTCTGGGTCTCCGAAGCAGTTTTGGCTTCCTCCTTCCTTCCTTCCAAGCATCACCCTCTCAGGGGCTGTCCACAGGGACTCCAACCCTGACACACTTTACCTGGTTTCCAAGGCCTTCCTTTGAAACCTTGGTGGAAGCTTCCATGACCCCCTAATTCCAGCATCCTGCAATCCAGCAGAACCATCACCACATGATTGCCATCAAGGCCTACCACCATCTTGAGCAGTAGCCAAGCATCCAGAGAACACAACTGAGTGTCTAGGTGACTGAGCACATTGAAAAAAACCTTCTTAGGTCCCCTTGTGCAAGAACAGTGCTCCACTGGTATCTTCTCAAACAAGTTTTTCTCCCCTGGACTTGAGATGGATGTGGTCTTGTCAATTCCTGAGATGCCTTCAAGCCATGTTTCTTTTTACCTCTAGGCAAAGTCTTTAGAATTCCTTTACTGGGTGTAATATTTTTAACAACTGCAACTGATTAGGCCATTTTACTCCCATCTTTCAAGTTTAAGTTGTTCTTAAATATTTCTTTTCTTTATGCTCCTGATTATCACAATAAATTTGGCTAAAAGCCACCAGCAATACCCATGCACCTGCCTGAATGCTACGCTGGCAAATTTCTTTTGTCAGCTTAGGTAGTCTATCACCTTTAGAGGTGATTTTAAAATCAGGCTCAGAGAAAGTCTCTGGACATGGGCAAAAGGCAGATAATTTCTTAGCCAGATCGTAACATCAGTGGCTTCTAGTCAATTTCCAACAGAGTTCTCCTTCTCCTCTGAAACTTGTTGAGCCCTGTCTTTACTTAGCACAGTCCTATCAGTATTCTGGTCTGCTGAGCTCCCACCAGAATCACACATTTAGCTCTACTTACAACAATCTAAAAATTTACCACTCTGCATCACTATACTTTCCAAAATTCCTCCCACAAATTTCAATAAACTCCAGAAGCTTCTGAACCACATGGGCAGGTTATTCATAGCAACAACGCCACTTCTGGTACCAATTTCTGGTTTTGTCAGCTATTTTCATCGCTGTGCCTAAAAGACCTGACAAGAAGAATTTTAGGAAGGAAAAGTTTATTTTGAGTGCTCACAGTTTCAGAGGTCTTAGTTCATAGATGCCCAACTCCATTCCTCAGGGATTGAAGTGAGGCTGAACATCATGGCATAAGAGTGTGGCAGAGGGAAGCAGCTCAACACTTGGCTCCAGGAAGCAGAGAGAGAAACTCCACATAGATACAAAATATATACCCCAAAGGCACGTCTCCAATGACCCACCTCCTCCAGCCACACCCTACCAGTCTACAATTACAGTTAAACCATTTAATCCCTATCAGGGGATTAATTCACAGGTTGAGTTAAGGCTCTCATAACACAATCATGTTACCTCAGTCTTAACTGCATTGCCACACATGAGATTTTGGTGTATACTCACATTCAAACCATAACAACTAATTACCACAATAACTATTAAAAATTCAACATCATTAGCAATTAGGAAAATGCATATCAAAACTACACTGAGATTTTATCTCAAACCAGTCAGAATGGCAGTCATCAAGAATACAAATAATGATAAATTCTGGAGAGAATGTGGAGAAAAAGAAACACCTTTCCACTGTTCAGGGAATTGTAAATTAGTACAATTACAATGGAAATCAGTATGGAGGTTTTTCAAAAGACTAGGCATCAAACCACCATATGTCTCTCTCTATAAAACTGATATTGGAAATTACCAGAAATCGCTCATGTGAGCCAGACAGCCAACCTCCTACTCACTATTTCAAAATCTACTGATTTGGGCCCTTATCACAATCTATTGACTCCAAGCCCTTATCAGAAAAATCACACTTTAATGAAACTCCTGTTTTAACTAGAAAACTCTCACCTTTGCCCCCCCTCCCCTCAATCCTTCTATATCTACCACAGGCTGTAAGTGGTGGTGGAGAAACCCAGACTCCTGAGTCCCCCTCCACAGGTTTCTCCCAAATTAACCTGTGTTACTTTTGAGCTGCTGCTGCTCTCTGTCTTTATTTCCTTCATTTGCCTTTTCCTCATATAATGGTGCCAAAACTTGGGATGAGATGACAGAGCTCTTATGTTCCCTCCCATCATCTCCCTCTAATTCTGCCTTACTCTTTGTGTATCCCTCTTTACTTCCTCTTCATACGATATTTCAAATTCAGAGCACCCTCCAAGTTCACTACAGCTAAATGGCAGCCAGTTTGTGACTTGAAATCAACCCCCTCCTGGGACAAGATTTTTGCAGACTCATTGCTATGTGAATGGAGCAAGAGCTTTTCTGAGCTCTGTATTTGTGCCCTCTGGAAACCTCATTCTTTTCTCTCCCTTCTCTCTGTCCTGCCAGACTTCCAGATCACAGATGTACTTTCCATTTTGTTCCCACATGCAATCATCTTGCAGGAGTGGTAAGACTTTGAATCTCTTGCAGAAGTACCCTGCTAAGGACTCCTTCATTTTCAGACCCTGAGGGACTGGAGTTGGGGATAACCACTTGCTCCCAGGTGATTCGGCTCTGTGCAGTGGCAAGGAGTAAATGGAGGATGCTTTGTTTTCTTATGTCACATCCATCACATATTACTGGGGCAAACTCAATGGCCCACATTTGGAATTTAGGACATTTGATCCAAAAGTACTAACAGATCTTGATAACTTCCAATGACAAAAAGGCAAATAGTCTGAACTGGGACCACTGCTCCTAAGTTTCCACCAAGGACGGCTCCTCTGAAATTGACAAGCCAATGAATACATGCGAAAGTGTTCTAAATCACCAGTAATCAGAGAAATGCAAACCAAAACTGCATGAAGATTTCCCCTCCAGTCAGATTGGCAAAGATGAAGAATATAAACAATAACAGATGCTAGAGGGGTGTGGAGGGATAGGAATACTAGCACACTTTTGGTGGAATTGCATACTGGTACAGCTGCTCTGGAAAGCAGTGTGGAGAATCCTCAAAAAATTAGGGATGAATCTACTATATGACCCAGCTATTCCTCTTCTGAGTATTTTCCCAGAGGAGTTAGAATCAGCACATTATAGCAACACAGCAAAATCTATGTTCATAGCAGCTCAATTTATAATAGATAAATTATGGAACCAACCCAGATGCTTGTTACTCCATGAATGGATCAAAAAACTGGTGTGTGTGTGTGTGCGTGTGTGTGTGTGTGTGTGTGTATACATATATATGTATACACATACATACATACATACACAATGGAGTTCTACTCAGCAATTAGAAATGATATTGCAGCCTTTGAAGGTAAATGGATGGTAATGGAAGAAATTATACTAAACAAAGTTAGCTAAACCCAGAGAGTGAAGGGTTGAATGTGTTCATTCATTTGCAGAGGCTGGAGCTAAATCCAGGCTTGGGTGAAAGGTAGTCAAAGTCAAGTGTTAGACCCACCAAAAGTGTAGAAACACTTTTGCAACCATAAATATGTAAGGACAAGGGGAGGGGGCATTTGAGGAGAGCAGAGAGGGAGAGAGAATAGGGAGGGATCAAGAGGGACAATCAACAATGTAGCACGCTCTTTACTCCCCTGAAAATCCAAATAATACTTATGCAATCAATTAACTCTGGATAATTCACAATCTAAGCATTGTTATTGCTTGTTGGGGTGAAAAATAGAAGAATCAAGAGACTAGAGTGTGGGTGATGTGGGGGTAATTCTGATGTAAGAACACATGCATATCATATTGTTAGTTTATATGCATGTATGATTGTTCAATAGCTCAACTCCTTAATAAATTTTTTTTTGAAAAAAGGATGGCTCAGGGCTGGCGCGGTGGCTCATCGGTTTTGGCGCTTGCCTGGCAAACAAGAGGACCCGGGTTCAGGCCCCAGCACCACGTACACAGCTGAGTGCTGGAGCAGCTAGGGTCATGTGAAAGACTGAGTAAAGTTGCTTCTCTCTTTCTCTGTCTCTCTCACTGTCCCTCTCTCTTTAAAAAAAAAAAAAAAAAGGATGGCTCCTCTGGGCCTTTCCTTGACCTCAACCTGGTCTTTCTCCCCCGCACTCCTTTCTCTCTCTGTTTCTGTCTCTCTCTTTCCACCACTTCTCCCTCTGGCAGCTCCAGTAAGGACCATGCACATTGCTTGATGTCATATCCGCCACTGGCCATAATAACCTACTGGGTGAGTGACTCCCTCTGACTTCTAGATTCCTGGCTTTCTCTCTACCAGAGACCTTGGGGACCTTCCTCAATCCAACTTGTCTAGCATGGGCCAGACCCCACCCAAATGTTCCATGAGAAACCCTCTTGGAGTGCTTTCCCAAACATATCCAGGCCCTGAATCTCCAAGACACAGTCAAAGACTGGTGTTACAAGCCGAACAGTAAAATCACCACTGGCCTGAAAATGGCATATTTGACTTACAAATCCACGGAGGTCTTTAAAAAAAACTCTCCCTGAAAATGGCAAATGGCCTGAAGTCCTCTATGCCCAGGCCTCCACTCCAGGCCTCGTACTTCTACTCAGACCTTCTCTCTGCCCAAACTGCTTAACTTTTCACATTCTTCTCCTCAATGTAAAACCCCTCAAAGAATACCTCTCCTGGGACCCTTCCCTCTTTGGGAGTTCTGTTTCCTTTCTCTTACTCTAAAGGTTGTTACTTTGGTCTGTCTGACCCTGTGTCCATGGACTTCACCCCTCCAATTTACAAAACAGAATCCATCCAGTCATGCTCTGTGTTAACATTTATGTGGATTTAGCCAGGATCTTCAGAAGAGTGAGTAAAATGGACCATTGCTCTATCACTGTTCTTCCAGAAGTTCTGTACTCCATTTTTTACGTACTCTCTCTACCAAAGATATTGGGACCCTGTCAGCCACGTGACTGCCAGACTAAGGAGAAAGATTTTGCTGGAGTGAAATTTATCAATCTCTCTCTGCCTTAGTGGAAAGAATGTCAATCTAATCTTGCTTCAGCTTCCTTTCACAGTAACCCATTTGATCAAGAAACTGAGGTCCCTCTTAGAAGCACCCTTATTCTCTAACCAGGGATAGTGCCTGGTGTGAATGCAGAGTCTCTAGAGATGTCTGAAAACCAATCAATCACCCACAGAAGCTCCATCTCCATTTGAATCTCCTGGGTTTTTTTGTTTGTTTGTTTTGTTTTGTTTTTTCTTTTTTTTTTAAAGAGAGAGAGAGAGAGACAGTGAGAAAGAGGGAGAAAGAGAATCAGTTTTATTTAGTTTCTCATATGGCTTTTGTTGCTCCAAGACTTCCTTGTGTATGTGGTGCTGGGGTTGGAACTTGGGTCCTCCTGCATTCCAGGCAAGTGCTGTAACAGATAAGCCACCA
The DNA here is from genome assembly GCA_004027875.1 of Aplodontia rufa. Taxonomy (NCBI): domain Eukaryota; kingdom Metazoa; phylum Chordata; class Mammalia; order Rodentia; family Aplodontiidae; genus Aplodontia; species Aplodontia rufa. The sequence continues at coordinate 8,281 of PVKS010041161.1, forward strand.
CTCTAGCCCTTGAATCTCCTTTTATGGCTTCTCACTCCATAGTTTCACTTGATAGCTCCTTGGATAACTCACTGAGATAACTTCTTTGCATGATCTAAGGACTCCTAAGGCAGAATCCTATTTATCAATCTACAAGTGAATGAGCTGCCCTTTTCTCCTTCTTTGTCTTGTAGTAACCTTCTCCAATAATAGGGGATAGACATATATGAATGGTGGGAACCCAGGGTTAAGAGAATAATTCTATAAAATGGGCCCACTGAGGTGGCCCCACATGCTTTCTTTTCCAAAAGGAAATATACCTTCAGGGAGCCTGCCTGATCTAAGTGAACAGGCTATGTCACATTCCTCAGCAAACTATCTGTTATCTGCAGAAGAAATGCAGGCCCTAAATAATGTTAATGGGAGGGACTCAAGTTGCCCTGGTGGAGAAGATTTTGTGATCAGATCCTGATATTTAGAGATAAGGATAATCCTCCTAACCAGAAAATCTGTAAGAATGCAAGGTTAACAATTAGAACTGGACAGCATGGGCCAAAGTGACCTAGAGTTGTCATGGCTGTAAGGACTTTAAAGGGATTTTCAATAAAACTGGAAGTGCAGAAGAGGCAATATCTGAATATCTTTTTACTTTTCTCAAGAAACACTATTTGAGTCCTTTAAACATGTTTTTATATAAATTGTGTCCTAAAAGGGTTTAAGATTGCTTTGTTTCTGGGTCATCACCAAATGCAAGATTATAAATTGCTAAAATTCTAACAGATATAATTATATATATAGAAGGAGTACAGAAGGTTTCAGCTGTGTTTCAACTAAAGTGCTGTAAAATAGCATAAAATATTTGATCTCATTAAAAGGGGTAATTGGAAAAGTCAGACATTTTATAAGGATTGTCAGCAAGTAGGAAAGAGATACAAAAGGTTATAGGTATGGAAATTAGAATGCAAGAAATGTTTCTGGATGAAAAAGTCTAGACATGGAGTATCTAAGTAAGTTGCAGAAGGTTTGCGGAGGGTAAAGCTCAAAAGTCTATGTGTGATCAAATTGAATATAATTGGTATAATCAGTTAAAGTTATTTAAGATTTCTCTTAAGGACAAATAAGTGTTCAAACTTCATCTAAATTTTATGTAAAAGTTTATAAAATGGTCGAGGGACGGCCTCACTTGACAGCTCCTTGGATAATATGCTGAGATAACTTTTTAGCTTAATCAAGGACTCCTAAGGCAGAGAATTTACAGACAAGGTATCCATTAAGCGCTCTCTTTTATATATTGTATCATATCTGACGTAGAAGGGCCACACTGCCATTTGAAAACCTGACTTATGTTTCTTTGCTTTGACTAAGTCTTTTTCTGGTCATTAACATTGGTTCCTAAATATATATTCAGATAGGCTCAGGAAATAATAAATGAGAATTTTGTAGAATGATACTTTTAAGAGGCAAAAGTCAGCTTCAGATATAGAACATTTACCTAAATATTTGTCAGGATCCCTGCCTCACCTGAGTTAAGACTCAGCCTCTCACCTTATGGTTCCAAAGTAGGCTAGAATTAAGTTTATTTAAAATTAAGTTCAAAAGGTAGATTTTTGTTGTAAACATTGCTATAATCTCAAAGAAAACATGGTATATAAAATTGTATTTCTTCAGTGCTATTATATAAACTGAATGTTTCTACTCTTGTTAATTCCATCTTGTATTTTCCTTATAAAACTTTACAAATGTTGCCTGTTAATGTTTTGCAGAAGTACTGCTTCTAACATAAAACCTGAGTTAAGACATGCCATCACCTATAGGACAGATAAGATATAATACTAACTTCAAGTACTGTTATTGATCTTAATTAGACAAAAGGGGTAACTACAAATCTGTAAACATTAAACTATTACATAGTATTCCCACTTAAAGACTGGTGAAAATGGTCTGTTGTAGGTTTAATACCAAAACCTAGATACCAAAGTTAAGGAAGTTAAAAGGTTAAGGAAGAAGTCTGTATTTTGGCCCTTGTCCTGTTTGGTCAGCCAAAATTCAGGGGATAATGGGGCTTCTCTAAGCCAACCAGTGCACATTCTGCAAAGAGGATGGTAATTGGAAAGGAAAATATCCCTGATGCTTCTAAGGGAAGCCACATGTGGTCAGCAAGACCCTGACCCATCCTGGAAATTGGCACCACTGGTAGAGGAAGATTAAAGGAGCCAAGAGAATCCCCAAGAGTGGCCTCCTAAGGAATCTCAGCTGACCTAGAAATAGATAAGCAAATAAGTCAATTTTGACCAACTTGATCTTAAACACCTAGCAGGAGACTTATAACCAAAGCACAGCCATGCATGAGCATTTAAAAGGAAAGATAATGATTCTTTTAATGTAACTCAAAATGTATGCTGTGTTATTCCTCTCAAAAGTAAATAAAACTGGGAGATTATAAAGAAAAGGTTACAGAAGACACTATCAGAGTAGCAAGTTTGTTCTAAGTGAGTTTGAGATCCACAAATTTCCCTCACCTCCTATATGAGTAAACTCAAACTGTTTTTCACTGGTCTGATTGTTGAGTTCTAATATTTATCCCTCAGATCAATCTAAAAGATGTAAGGTGGCACAGAAAATGTCCTAACAGACTTTACCAAGGAGTCCTAAATGATCATTCTGCTAATGCAGAGGTAATGCCAATAAAAATCTGAATTACAGAAATCAGATAGCATTCCCCAACTCAAGGGTACACCTGTGTAAAATGTGTTCCTAGCAACTTTACTAAGATTACTAAAGCCATGAATGGCCTCCACTCCTAAGTAAATGACATTTCAGACCATACCCTAAACTCTGATAAGTCACTATCTTTTTGGTCTTCAAAGGCAGGCTGATAACACTGATTGTTTTGTACTAATTGCATCCAGAAAATGTTTTGTTGCATTGTTTATTGTTCTATCATGATCCCTCCCCCGTGTGCACCATGACCAGTCACCTGACAATGGTCACCATCATGGACCTCTGGACTTCCCTGATGCATGAGTTATTTATAGTCCATTAAATGCCAGATGATCATGGAAATATGACCCTCCATGCAGGTGCCTCCCAAGTTCTACCAAGGACTCCCAGATAGACCCCTCTGGAGAGTTTCCCTGACTGCCACAGCCAACACCCCACTGTCAGCACAAAGAAGTCAGAAAAGTTATCACCCTTTCCCCCCTGGCAGTAGTCAAGGACCTCTTCAGAAGGGAATTGAGGCAGAAGATAGATCATCTGTAGGAAGATAGAAAATGGAGACCTCAGAGAATGGTATCCCACCACCGCAGACTGAAACCCTAGGCTAAAACTTTTTTGGTTTTGGCTGCTTTAATGGAAGGCCCTACTCTTGTGTAGATGATCAACTTCTATTCTTGGCAGGAAAATCCTAACCAAATTCAATGCTTCCATTCATTTCAACACCCACCTTAGCCCTGTCCCCCCACTCCTTTATCCTCTCATGCCATTTCCTTCCTTTCTAACATCCCTGTCTACTCTGCTCCCTGAGTTATAAATCACAGTGTGGGATATCTCTAACCCTACTATGACCTCCCACCACACTCCTATTAAAATTTCCCTACAAGACCTACCTCCAGCTAAAGCAGGTTATTTCCTATCATCTCTCTGGCTGCTTCAATAATAACCAGGGAATCTTCATCCTAGGCAGAATTAATACTTGTGTCTGTTTACCCACTAAATGAATAAGAACTTGATGTCATCAACCCGATGCATTATATGCAAGTAATAATAAATTCTGGAGAGAATATGGAGAAAAAGGAATATCTTTCCACATTTGGTGGGATTGTAAATTAGTACAATCAGTATAGAGGCTCCTGAAAAGACTAGACATTGATCCAAATGACCCACCTATACCACTGATGGAAAATGGGAAATAACCAGAAATCACCCATATGAGCCAGACAGCAAACTCATTGTTTCAAAATCTATTGACTGGGGCCCTTATCAGACTCTATGGACTCTGGGCCCTTATCAGAAAAATCACACTCTACTGAAACTCCTCCCTCATCAATCTCTCTATATCTACCCCAGGCTGTAAGTGGCAGAGGAGTCCCAGACTCCTTTGGGCTTCCTTCTCAGATTTCTCCTGAATTAACCTGTGTTACTGTTGAGCTGCAGCTTTCCTCTCTATGTCCTTCATTCACTTCTTTCCTTACAACCACTTTTTGGTATTTATCCTAAAGAATTAAGGTCCTCATATTATAGTAATACATGCACCCATGTTTATAGCAGCATAATTCACAATAACCAAAGTATGGAATTAGCCTAGGTATCCATCAAACGATGAATGGATAAAGAAAATGTGGTATGTATACACAATGGAGATTTATTTGTCCAAAAAGAAAAATGAAATTATGTCATTTGCTGGAAAATAAATGGAACTTGAGACCAATATGTTAAGTGACATAAGCCAAACTCAGAAGGTTAAAAGTCATAAGTTTCCTCTCATAAGTGGAAGCTAGAGAACACAAAGGAACAGGAATATGTGAGGGAAGGATCTCATGAAAATCAAAGGGAGTTCAGTAGAGGAAAGGACCTAGGGATGGGAGAGAGAGAGATGGAGGAGAAAGTTCTGGGAGTCATATTGTTCAAATTATATTGTTATATTTTGTGCAGATATGAATATGTAACAAAAATCATTATGCACAACTGTAATGAATGAATAAAAATGTGTAAAAGAAAAACTATAAGAAAAATATAAAATGGATGCCGAATTTTATCAAAGCTTTTCTACATATATTGAGAGTATAAAATTTTTCTTTTTTATTCTGTTAATTTTCCCCCTGATTAAATTTAAGTATTAGACCAAATTCAATTACTGTTTTAACCCAAGTTGTTTCCTTTTTTTTTATATGAAAGAACTTTTGTTAACTTATTTAGGATTTTTATTTTATGCTCATTATGACAAAAGTGAGACTGGTTTATGTAAGGTAGCACTTGACCTAGGCAATGCCATTTTGAAACATACCTACCATCTCAGAATGAGTCACCTCAAATTCACTCTGACTCACCTTCCTCTAAATCCCAGACAGCACTCTACCATCTTTCAAAGAAACCCTAAACACCCATTCATCATAGGAAAGGACTCTTCCCTGACAACTCTTTTACAAGTCCCTAATCTGACACTATCCCTCACTCCCCTGTATCTACTCTGGGATATAAAGGGAAAATGGGCCTCAGGCTCCACTGGGTTCCTCTCTGCAGGTTTCTCCCCAATAACCTGTTACTGTGAGTTGCTCTCCTTTTTCCTTTGTTTCTTTAATTCACTTCTTTCCTTACAGTTTATATGTGTTTTTTTTTTCATTTTAAAAATATCTTTGTCATGCCTTGAAATCAAGATTGTAAATTGTGAGGTGGCCTTTTATGCTCTGGGAGAGTCTAAGGAAAGATGCAATTTTTTTTCCCTTAAATGTTTGGTAGAATTCATCTTCCAAGCTATTTGGTCAAGGAAGGCTTATGGGGAGGTGTTTAATTATAGATTAAATAAGCTGACTAGCTTGCTCTCTTTAGTAGTTACCTAACAAATCCAATTTTTAGTTTTCTCAATTTGTCTGTTTTGATAAGCTGTCTATTTCTAGGTATTTTCCCATTTTATCAAGTTTTGCTCTTATAAATTTGTTAATAAAATACTTTTACTATCTTTTAGTTGTCCCTAGCACTTGTTTTTATTTCTGAAATTAGTTATTTCTGATTTCCTAATTTTTTTCTGTTTTATTCTAGTTTTATCTAACACTGATCCCCTGAAGAATAAGTAATGATAGAACTGCTGATAGATGCTGGTAGAACAAACCCAGAAAAAGTCAAGGAAAAAAATCCCGACACCACTTTTCCCTGGTCCTCCAGTTTCTTTTCAAAGGCTCCCAATGATTTAATCATATTAGGTGCTGAAAAGCAAAGGGATAGAGAATCTTTTTATGTGGAACACAAAGCAATGTAAAGAGTTGATCTGAAGGGCAAACTCAACATGCTCAACGTATTTGGGAAACCCAGTTTATTATACTTCCCAGTAGTTGAGAAACCCATAGACTGAAGGGGTAAAATAAAAAATAATTAGAGAAAACTAGTTTTCAATTCATTGTTCTCAAAAAATAGAAATAGCAGATATAACCTAAAAAAAAATTTTTTTTTGTTTTTGGTTTTTGGTACTGGGGATAAAACTTGGGTATTTTACCATTGAGTCACATCCTCAGGCCCCACTTTCTTTTTTTTTTTTTTTTTTTCTTTTGAGACAGGGTGTTACTAAGTTGCTGAGTTTGGACTTGAAATTGCAATCCTCCTTCCTCAGCCTCTGGAGTTTACAGGTGGGATTATAGGTGTGTGCCACTGTACCCAACCACCTAATAATTAAAAAAAAACTAATTTTAAACAGATTGTTGTGTACTTTTGACACATAGTTTAGAGGAAATTGAAGGAACTGAGTAACACTACCAAACCAAAACTCCTTTCACTCAGTTCCTTACTTTCATGAACAGTGCTTCTTAAAACCTATTTCTATGATGGGAATAAGATTTATACTGATCTTTGAATATATGAATAATTTAAGAAAAAATTTTATTCATCTTAGCCTGCATTTCTTATATTTTAATTTTCTTTCTAAAATAATTATTTATAAAAGTTAATATAGTTACATTGTGTATTAATACTTTTAATTATATCAAATCCAGAGCTTTTCAGTAGAGTTTGTAAGTAAATAAAATTTAAAATTAAATTTATACATGCACATATAGTTGTTCCAGAGTGCTATGATTACACAATAATTCCAAGAAAAAATCATTTAGATTAAAATTCTGCAAAATTGTACATGAATGTGAGTTAAATGATAGAACAATGTAAAATTTCTGAGTCTTCAAAAGGAGCTTGTTGTGAAATTTTACAGTGGATAATCTGATGTATAAAATGCTTATGGTATTTATTTCTCATTAGATATTTTTAAATGTTAATAATGAAAATATACAAAAGAAGTACGCAACAGTTTGGATCTGAAATGTTTTCCAAAGAGCCTTGTGGTAAATGCTTACTCACCAGCTTGGGGCACTCTTTGGAGATGGTAGAAACTTTAGGAGGAAGCTAGGTTATTGACTTTGTGATTGGGATCCTGACCCCTTCCTTTCTCTTTCTTTGCTTCGTGGCCACCATGAGGTGAGAAGTTTGCTCTACCGTGTGCGCCACACCAAACTGCTCTGCCTTATCACAGCCCAAATCAACAGGGACAAGCAATCAGGGATAAATCTCTAAGACCATGATCCAAAATAAATTTTTCCTCCTTTTGTTTATCCCAGGTATTTGCCTTTGAACAGAGAGCAGACTAACACACAATACCTACTTTGTAATGATTTAAATTTGTATGTGTTATGTTTAAATTTCAAAACATGAGAGACCTAACTAGCTCTTCAAAAAAGATTCATACTCCCATTCCAATGGGCAGAGTTGCTCCTAGAAGGTGGTTTCAGGCAGGGGTTACATTTTCCTGCACAATAGTACCACTCTTGTATGGGGGTGGGGCCATTTGGCCAGCTTTTCAAATGATACCAGAACAGAATGACATGGTTAAGAAGCAGGTATACCTTGTTCATCTTGTTCATCCTCTGCGTAGACTCTGAGACTCAGAACAACGGTGAAGATGTAAAATGGAGGAAACCTGAATCCTTGAATCATCACCTTGGAATGCTGTCCACACTGTGCCCAGATCGAATTATTTGAAAGGAAGATATTTCTGTTTGTTAAGCCTCTGAGATTTGGGTCTTGATCTCCTACATTATAATAGTCCACTTTATCTAGGTTTTTGGTTTCCAAGGTTTCATTTAGTCATAGTCAACCATGGTCTAAAAGTATTAAATGGATAATTTCAGAAATAAACAATTCATAAATTTTAAATTCCCTGCAATTTTGAGTAGCATAATAAAATCTTGTCCCTTCCCTCTTTGTCTCACCTGGGATACAAATCATCGCTTTGTACAGCATATCCACAATATATATTCTAAACACCCAGTAATCATTTAGTAGCCAACTTGGTTATCCAGTTAGTCATAGTATCTCAGGGCTTGTGTTTGAGGAAACCCTATTTTATCTAAACTGATTTTGACATGAAAACATTAAATGTATTGGACATTTTTATGTCATTATCAAGTCTCTTAATTTTTTTGAGTATTCATATAT
>PVKS010041162.1:0-16182 GCA_004027875.1 Aplodontia rufa
AAATGCTTCTCTCTCTCTCTCTCTTTCTCTCACTGTCCCCTCTTTCTTAAAAAAAAAAAAAAGAAAGAAAGATTTGGGGATTTATATTCATTTTTTTAAATTTCTTAGTAATTATTTATTTATTTATATTATCTTTTTCAAATACTCTAAAGGAATTTGGATTTATTTTGCATCAATTTTTTTGACTCCTTGAGTTTTTTGTTTACTTATTTCTATCTTCTTTCATTCTTTCTTTCTTTTTCTTTTTTTGTACCAGGGATTGAAGTCGACAGTGCTTAACCACTGAGCAACATCCCCAGTCCCCTTTTTATTTTTTATTTTGAGACAGACTCTTGGTAAATTGCTTAGAGCCTCGATAAGTTGTTGAGGCTGACTTTGAACTTGCAATCCTCCTGCCTCAGCCTCCCAAGCCACTGGTATTACCGATGTGCATCACCACACCTGGCCCTTTATTTTCTACTATGCGTCTTAGATTACACATATTCATGTGAGACTTCATAGATATCTACATAGCATTTTCATTGGTAGCAATCATTTGTAAAGAGACGACCATCTATCATTTATTTGCACGTTCTCTTTTTTCCAGGACTAATTTAATAGTACTAGTAATATTAGTAATAATGACAGGTTAGTAACAGTTGCAGTTATTGACAAGTAAATAGGACTTCAGTTATTTTGCTCTGCATTTTATTGCACCATTTTAGTCAAAGAATATGGACCTGTATTTTGACATTTTATAATTTATAAAGATTTTCATGATGTTAGACTCTATAAAAGCATAAGGATTTATTTTAGAATAAGTATTTTCTGCTTATTTTAGCTATAATTTTGTGTGTTTATGCATGTAAAGAAATAAATTTAGATATATATTCAGAAATATCTACAGAATATATACAGATTAAATTTCTCATGCACTTATTTTTTTACTGACTGAAAACTCTATTGTTGCAATAATTAAGTAAATAAAATTATAGCAACCCATAAAGATAAAAATAGGAGATGAATCAATAACGACCATAGAAATAAGCAAAATTTCAAAGACAGAAAAAGAGAGTAGTGGCAAATGAGTCAGGAGGGCCAACAAAACTGAAATCTTTGTGCCAACAGAGGGGATAACAGTGAAAAACAAATTAATTTTCCCCACAGGACTCAGGGAAGTTTGGGGACTCATAGGCAGTCATCGGGAGGTTGCACATCTGTCCTGAGCCGTGAGATGCCACCCCCCACGCCTTTTCCAATCTCTTTGTCTTCCATGTGTGGCCAAGGAAATATCCCATTCCCATCTCTGCAGGGAATGGGGACTTTATTATCTTTAGAATGGAGAGGCTCCAGATGTGGGGAAGAGTAGATGCAGTAGGGAGAGAAGGTACCAAATTGAAACAAAAGGAATAAGGAAATCCAAGCCAAGAACGGTCACACTCATGCTTTCCTGTCCTATCCTAACACGCACCAGGAAGGTCGCAAAGCCCCGCTACCAAGGAGGTTGGAGGATGCTTTTCTTGAGGAACCAATGTCCACTAATAAAAAGATTTGCACAGCCCCTTAACAGGATACATGTCCAGTAGAGAGATGAAAATCTGGAAGCCTGATTGTTCTGTGGCAGAGGTCACAGTGCAGACCTGCTATGGATCCATGGAGCGACCAGTGAATTTAAATCTCACTCTCTAATGTGAATGGATAATACATGAGGGAAAAAACCCAATGTGAAGCCATGGAGTATGGTGATGAGGAATACCAAAAGAAAAGCAAAGAAGCACTTAGGAAAAGAGCTCACAGAAACAGCAGATGAAACAGAAAGAAATGGCTGAACAAGAGATAAAGAAGTGAGTGGCAGGAGACAGAAACTGAGAAATGGGTTGGATCCATCCATGGGCTCTTACACCTGACCAGTAGTTGAAAATTAGAAGGACACTGAAGCAGTAAAGTCAAGTGCTATATTCAGATCTTAACAGTCCCCTGAATGTGTAAGCAGGAAAGTCTTGGTCCCAGCATGGTCCCAGCATGGTGCTGTGGGAGGTGTAGGACCTTTAAGAGGTGGGGCCTGGGGGGAGGTGTTCAGGTCATTGGGGGCGTGTCCTTGAAGGGGATAGTGGGCGGGGATGGCAGCCTCTTCCTCTTCCTCTTCCCAGACAGGAAGTGAGCAGTCTGGAGCCACCACAGGCCCAAAACCAAACAAAGCCAATCAACCAGGAACTAGAACCTCTAGAGTTATGAGCCAAAGTAAAGCATTTCTCTTTATAAATTGATTTTTTCCATCATTTGTGACAGTGATGCAAGGCTTACACACTGAATAATTGCCAGATTGGCTGAAGCATATAGCAGAATGAACATGACCAGCAACAAACAAAACAACAAAAATACCCCAGCCAATCACAAAACTTCAGAAGGCCAGTGATAAAAAAAAAAAAAAAAAATGAGGACCTCAGAGCTTCCAAGAGGGGGGAAAAGGACAGCAGCCAGGTTTGCTATATACAAAGGCATAAGATAAGATCAAAATGCTGCTTCTCCTGAGTGGTATCACAGTTGAGGTGAGCAAGCTCACAGAAGGCTGTAGGAGAGAAGTCTCTAGGGGCGGGGAGCTTATGAAGTGCTCAGAAATGTGTCTGAATATTTGGAAGATTACTGACAGGTATTTGACAGGTCTTTTGGAGCATTTAAGGGAAAATCTCTCTCTATGCATAGAACACTAAGCAAATTAGGAAACAAAGCAATCGTCAGTGCCAAAAAACAAAAAGTTGTAAAAAATAATTATCGTAGGCTGCTTGACTGGGCAGAAAACAAGATGGTGATTTTCTTACAAGCATTAATTGCTGATTTAACCAGGAATTGTGATATAGATATACTGATTAGGTGGAGGAGGGAAACAGGGGATATGTGAGAGTAAAAAATAAAAAAAAAGCAACCAATAAAATGAGAAATTGGTAGATAATATATAACATCCATAAGTCAAGAATTAGCTCTACTTCATTAATTAGAAACGAGTAAAACCCTAAAGGGCTTCTGCTCTGGAAAGCAGGACTAGGGGAGAAGGAAGAAGGACATCAGGACCCTTCAACAATAGTTTATTTCTTTAACTACACAGATTTGTTAATTCAGCAAAAATAGAAAATATTTTAAATAGTTAATAATACACACACACATGCACGCACACACATATATAACATTTATAGTAAACTTCGCTAATTGTGCTAACAACCACCCTTCTACAGACACAGGATTAATGAAAAAAGAGGCAAAATTCAGTGGGAATAGGATGGGTGTTATAAAAAATGATGGATCAAATCATGTGTGTGTGTTTGGGTCAAAATAAACCTTGACCTCCAAGATGGTTAACTTTGTGAGTGAAATTGATTGGGTTACACCGTGTCCAGCTATTTGTTCAAATCTCATTCTGGGGTGGCTGTGAGGCTGTTTCTGAATGAGATTAACATTTGAGTTGGTGAACTGAGGGAAGCAGGTTGCTCTCCTTACTGTGGGTGGGCCTCATCCAATCAGTTGACAACCTACGTAGAACAAAAGGCTGACCTTCCCCCAGGTAAGAGGGAACTGCTCCTGCCTGCCTGCCGTGAGCAGGAACATTGATCCTTTCCTGCTTGTAAACTCAGGCTGAAACTCTGGCTTTGTTAGTTCTCAAGGCTGTAGGCTTCCATACTGGAGCCTACAGCATGACTCTCCCGGTTCTCAGGCCTGCAGAGAACTGTCACATCAACTCTCCTGAGGTCTCCAGATTGCTGAGGGCAGATCTTGGTACTTCTCAGTCTCTATAATCAAGTGAGTCAATTGCTTACCATAATCCATTTATGTAAGTATGTACATAAGTATCTATCTATCTATCTATCTATCTATATCTATCTATCTATCTATATCTATCTATCTATCTATCTATCTATCTATCTATCTATCTATCTATCCTGTTGGCTTTTCTCTTGAGAACCCTAACTTGTAAAACTTGTTCCTCACATAACACAAAAAATTTAACTCAAGAAGTATCATTGAGTGAAAGATAATAACTAAAATAATTCAGATTTCCAGAATAAAAAGTAGGAGAAAACTTTCTTTGCAAAGGGAACCATTTAACAAGACCAAAAATGTACTAACTAAAAAAGAAAATGTGAATGTCCTGGCTTATATTAAAATTAAGTATCCTGTTTCTTAAGACTCCAATAAGGGAATAAAGAGGCAGCCTGCAGACCAGCAGAGATATTTCCCACACACATATCCACCAGTACACTCAAATTCAGGGCATAAAAAATTCCTATGTAAACATTAGAAAAATTAAGATCACCCAGTAGAAAAACTAGACAGAAATTTGAACAGGTGCTTCACAAATGGAGGATTTCAAAATAACCAGTAAATCTATGAAACAGTGTTCAATCTCAGCAACCATCAGAAATATCCAAATTAAAGCGCAATAAGATATTCTGCATACCTACTAGGAAGACTGAATTTAGGACATTTCCAGGCATTTGAAACAATGTAGTGTAGACCACCTAGAATTCTCCTAAATTGCTAATGAGAAGATGAATTGGTACAATCATTTTCCGGAACTATTTGGCACAACCTACTGAAGCAAAACGCATCTTATCTTATGACGCAGCAACGGTGATTATCTATTTGTGTAGTAAACGTCCTTTAGACATCTATTATTTTAAAAAGTGACTGTTTCAGTCATGCTTCTCACTGCTACGACTAAACAGCCTGATCAGAACAATTTTAGGAGGAAGAAGTTTATTTCGGGACTCACGTTTCAGAGGTCTCAATCCGTGGAAGGCTGGCTCTATTCCTCAGGGCTCGAGGTGAGGCTGAACATCTTGGTGGCAGCTCTGGCTCCAGGGAGCAGGGAGCTCAAGGTGTCACAAGGGAAAGCAGGGCGGAGAGAGGAAACTCCATTCCAGATACAGAATATGTACCCCAAAGGCACGCCCCAAGGACCCACATCCTCCAGCCGTACCCTACCAGCCCACAGTGGCTAGCTAATCCCTATAAGGGGATTAACTCACTGACTGGGTGAAGGCTTTTCTAGCCCAATCATTTCACCTCAGCCTTCCCAAATGGTCACATGTGAGTTTTGAGGGGACACCTCACATTCAATCCAAACAGTGACAGTAACCATAATTAGTAGAATGCATAGATATGTTTTGATGTATTTATACAATGAAATATTACTCAACAATGAAAAAGAGCCCAAACCAGACAGATAGAATAGACACAACATGGAATTGTTTATAAGCATGAAAGTGTATATGTACTACAACTTCATTTTATGAGGTTCAAATCAGAATCTCCCCAACTGTCCCTGGAGGCATCAACATTGAGAAAAGGTGGGAAGGAATCTATTGAATTGCTAAAAATGCTGCAGACCTTCATCTAGGTGGTAATCACACGGGCACACACATATACATAAAAATGTACGAAGTTGCACATTAATATTTGTGAGCTTTCCTCTATGCAATTAAGTCTCAATTAAAAATAATACTACTCACATCAAAATTCAGGACCACACAACCAAAAGTCAAAAGAAAAACAGACTAGAGTCTCACATCTTATTCAAACACTGGAGTTGAACTGATATTAGTTTGAAATACATGATAGGGATATTTTTGTTGATGGAAACTGATGGAATAAAAACAATTTCATGTAGTTTCACAAGATCAATAAGATTGACCAAACAGAAGAACTTTCAAGGAAAGAGATTAAAATTTGGAGAATATTGCCAGAGAATTAGAATATCTATAAAATAAACAGGAGAAATTCAATGTCATTTCAACTTGAGTTAAATGGAAAATGTATTCGTCACCATTCTAGCGTGGTAACCAAACACCTGAGATGAATAAACGTAAGTGGTGAAAGGGATGCTTGGGTTCACAGTTTCATAGGCTCCACTCCACGGTCAGCTGACTCCGAGAGGCAAAACTGCTCACCTGTGGCAGCCAAGAAGCAAAGAGAACGACAGGAAGCAGCCAGGTCCCATTAGGACCTTCAAGGTCACACCCTGAAGGTCCCAGCTTCCTTCCATTAGACCCCACCTCCTCAAGGTTTCACCCGATGTCCTTTGAGGGACATTCAAGATGTGAACTACAGCAGAAGTTATAAAATGTAAAATGCACCGAGGGGAGAGCTTATTAGATGGACATAAAGAACATTTGGAACCTTAGAGTCTGGGATTGCTTTATTTGAAGACAGGCTAATATACAATATTTAAACTGAGTGTGAATTTTAAAAGAATGGAAAATGAAGAAGAGCATTTAACTCACTGTCAAAGGATTTAAAATATATGTGATCAGAATCCCAGAATTAGAGTAGTGGGGGCCAAAGTACAAGGTGTTAATGATCAAGCAGTTTCTAGAACTGATAAAATACAGATTCAAAGTGTTCTGCACGCCTGGAATTCCAGCAGCTCAGGAGGCTGAGGCAGGAAGATTCCAAGTTCAAAGCCAGCCTCAGAAAATTCAGAAGGCCCTCAGCAACTTAGTGAGACCCTATCTCAAAAAAAAAATAAAAAAAAAGCTGGGGATGTGGCTCAGTGGTTAAGCACCACCAGGTTCAATTCCTGGTACCAAAAAAAAAAAAAAATTAAAAAAAGTCAATACAGCAAACATCATTGTTGTCATATATTTTAAGAAACTTCCCGGTCTTCAGTAGCATAATCAGTCAATATTCATGAACATTAATGGAAGACCCTATACCAGCAAGAGGATTACAACTTGAGAAAGGCTCAGATGAATTGATGGCATTTTTTTAGCAATAAATTATTTTCAAATCAGGGATGTGTATTGTTTTTTAGGCATAATACTATTATACTCTTTTTTTTTTTCAGGGCTGAGGACCAAACTCGGGGCCTTGCCTGTGCTAGGCAAGCGCTCCGCCACTGAGCTAAATCCCCAACCCCACTATTATACTCTTAGTAGACTATAGAATGGTATGAGCTGAACTTTTCTATGCACTAGGAAACTGAAAATTTTATGCGACTTCTTTTTTCCTCATTATTCACTTTATTGTGGTCTGGAATTGAACAGGCAACATCTCCAAAGTATGCCAGTAATTTGTATCAGACATCAATACATCAAGGAATTCTGTGGTCATCTCCAGGGAAACTACTAAAAGAGTAATCAAATAATAAACAATAAATATGATCATAAAGGAAGAAAAGGAATAATGAAAAGTCTTTGATCAATTCGAAGAAGGAAACAAAGGAGAAGAAAAACAGCACAGAGCCAATGTGTCAAGTAGAAAACAAAAATAAAGTTGTGAACGTAAACTGAATAAAACCTTAATCACATTAAATATTAATGGTCAATACTCCAAATAACAGAGGCTGTCCAATTGGGCATGAAAACAAAACCTAGCTACATCCTGCTTATACTCACAGCCTTTTATTTAAAAGAAAGAGGGGACAGTGAGAGAGAGAGGAGCAATCTTTATTTAGTTTTTTTCATGTGACTTTCATTCCTGAGACACTTTGTTGTGCACGTGGTGCTGGGGTTTGAACTCACGTACTCGTGCACGCCAGGCAAGCGCCGTAACCACTGCTCCAGCCCCTGATACTCACAGCTTTAAGCCTCAGAAGACACAATTGCTAAAAGTAAAGAATGGGAAAAGCCATGCTTGCAAACCTTAACCAGAAAGGCTAGTGGAGCCATCCTTACACCAGATTTTTTTTAATTTTTTATTAGATGGATATAGAGATACAATTGAGGGGGAAACATTATCAAACATTCAAGAACAAATGTATATATACTTAGTTATCCAGGGCTAATGCCATGTCATGGATGCCCAGCTTGGGTCCCCCCTGTTGCTGTTTACCCCAGAAGAACTCCTGAGTTAAATTGATATCTCCAGTTGAGTGTGCAGATTTTAAAACACAAACTACTGTTAAAAAATTAAAAGATACATTCTACAATAAAACAGGAATCAATCCAGGGGAAGCTATCACAGTGCTACATGTGAAAGTACTCAAAAACCTGATTTCCAAATACATAAAAGGCAAACATTAAGAGAATTAAAATCAGAAACAGAAAACATCAATAAAGAGAGAGGGACAGTGAGAGAGAGAGAGAGACAGAATCAATTCCACTGCACTGAGGCCTTGCTGTGTTCATGGTGCTGGGGTTTGAACCTGCGCACCCACGCATGCCAGGCAAGTGCCGCAACCGCTGAGCCACAGCTCCAGCCCCAATACTTTTCTTAATGTGATGAATCATATTTAATAATTTTACAATTTTGTACTTACTTTTGTGTTGTTAGCATTTTGTTGCTGTGATCAAAATTCCAGGCGTGAACAATGTAAAAGAGGAAAGACTGATCCGGGCTCCTGGTTACAGAGGTCTCCGTCCACAGTCGGCTGACACCTTGCTTGGGGCTTCAAGAGAAGCAGGGCATGGAGGGAGCCATGGCAGAGGAGTGCTGCTCCTCTCTTGAGGGCCTAGAAAGAGAGGGAGAGAGCTGTGTTTTAGCCTTTTTGCCACTGTGAACAAAAGTCCTAACACATCAATGTAGAAGAGGAAAATTTCATTGGAGGCTCTCGATTTTAGAGGAAAGCTGCTCAGCACTTGGCACCAGGAAGCAGAGAGAGCTCTACTCTCCAGGAACAAAATATCTACCCCAAAGGCATGTCCCCTAGTGACCTTCCTCCTCCAGCCACACCCTACATGCCTACAGTCACTTCCCAATTAATCCATTTAAGTGGATTCCCGCACCATGTTGAGGCTCTCATAACTCCAATCATTTCACCTCTAAATTGTCTTGCATTGTCTCACACATGAGCTTTTGGGGGACACCTCATATCTAATCCATAACCTGGAAAGAGAGACACAGACCTCTAGGACATGTAATTATCTTCCAGGGAAGATTTCCAGTGAGCGCCAAGCACGCTGGACCTGCCCATCCCTTCCACCACCTCCCAAAGTTAGTCTATGCAGCCATCAAGAGACGAATTCCCTATGAGTTCAGAGCCCTCAGGATGCCATCACTTCCCAAAAGACCCACCTCTGACCATCATTGCCCCAAGGACCAAGCCTCTCTTCAACCCAGGAGACACTGGGGGACCATCCAGATCCAAACCACAGCACTTTGCCTTCTTGCAATGAACTAACTTGGCCATTACATATTCCCTATTTCACCTGTCATTATTGTGAGCAATTTATGTTTTAATTCCTTGTATATGTATTTATCTCCGTATAGTAACATCAGCTTATAACTGTTCTTCTATACATTTTCATTGTCTGCTTTTGATAGATCCATTGTGCTAGCCGTATAAAATAATTGTACCTTCTTTTCATTTTCTGAAAATGTTTGTGAAATTTTAGGATTGTTTCTTGATTGTTTAGGAGAATTTTTCTTTAAAATCGTCTGATCCCATTGTTTTCTTTGTGGGAAGACATTTCTAACTTTTTATGCAAATTACTGAATGATTATAATACTATTGAAGTTTAACATTTCTTCTTTGGCTTGATTAATTGTTTTTTTTTTTGGAATATGTCCATTTCAATAAGTTGTCCCGTATATTGCCATAAAGTTGAAAAAATTAATTTTTGTAATCTCTGCTGAATCTATAGTTTTGCATTTTCTTGCTTATTCCTAAAATTGTTTTGTTTGTGCTTTTTATGCTTTTTCTATGATACATCTTGCCAGAGCTGATCTTTTAAAACAAACACTAACTTCATTAAATCTCTCTAGTAAAACCTTGTTTTTACTTTATTAATTTCTATTTTATCTTTAATATTTACCTCCAATATAAATAATATAAGTGTTTCTTTAGATACAATGTCCCTGGCTTTCCAAACGTGCACATATATATGAAGAGAAAGAACCCATAATTTATCAACAATTACATAATAATAAATAAAATAATTGTACATAATAGAATTAATGTTTATACGAATATTATTGATTTCTCATTATGAGACATAATGAGCTTTATACTAGAGACGCATTTTTAAAGTTCTATGTTTGAGATTTTAAAAAATCCTTTTAATTTCTAAATTGTTGTATTCAATATAAAATGACTTCTTCAAAATTGTTCAAGCTTTACATGTGTTTAGTTTTCACGTACTCATGAGAAGAGTTTTCTCTCTGTTAAAGAGTGTTCTTCTAAAGTCTTAGTCTATTTTCTGCTGCCGTCATAGATTACCTGATAGTGGGTAACCTACAATAAATAAGTTTGATTCTGGCTTTTGGCTATAGAGAGGGGAAAGTCCAAGAATTTGGTGCCATGATCTGCTTGGCAGTTTCACCCCCTGGGAAAAAAAGAAGAGAAAGTCATCACCTGCATGTTAACCAGTCCAGTCCCATAAGAACAGGCATTCGGAAAAGAGCACTTCACTCCATTCACGAGTGGGTTCCTCCCCAAGACCTGATCACCTCTTGAAGGACCCACCACTCAGTACCGTCACCCTGGCAGAAATTCCAATAGAGTTTTGCTGGGGAGGAAGCGTATTCAAGCCATAGCAATATTTACCTGTTAATCCAGGTTTGTTAGCTGTATTGTTTAAATTTTCTTTATCTTTGACTTTTTCCCACCCGATCTGACATTTATTGAAAAAGATGTATTAAAACCCCCTGCTATGGTTTATAGTTGCTTGGCTCTCCTTTCAGTAATGCCTATTTTTATTTGCATATTTGAAAGCCATGTTATTAACTTCATAGAAGTGTGGAACTCATCAGGGGGTGATATACTTCATAATCAATAGTGTGTTTGGCTTAAAGTCTAATTTTTCTAATGCTTGTTATTGCTATGCCAGCTCTCTTTTAGTTGGTTAATGCTTACCTAGTATGACTTTATTGAGTCTTGTATTTTCAGATTCTCTGTGTCTGAATGTTTTAGGTCTTCTTCCTAAAGACCATGTTTTTTTTTTCAAATTACAGTTTCAAAATCTTTGTTCTTCACCCCAAAAGTTTAATTCATTTATATTTATTGCAAAATTATTATGATTGACTTCTCTATTTCTACCATTGAATTTCCTATTTTCTTTCTGTGTCTATTTTCTATTTCTCTAACCCTTTATGTATTTTTAAATATAGGGTGATTAATCTTAGCTTCTATTTTTCTGTCTTCTAATCAACATCTTTTTCTTATTCCAAAATAATACAACCATCCCTGAATACTTAATGTCTGATTTATGCTTTTCCCAATATTTTATTTCTACTCAATTTGTTCTGTGCATTTTAGAAACCATAGTGTTTTATACAGATTGTTTAATTATGCATGATTTTATATGTATTATTTAATTATACATACATATTATACCTATATTATACATTATTATACATATATTATACATGTACATGTATAATATATGCATATATGTATGTGTACATAGATGTATATGTGTGTATATGTGTATATATGTACTATATATATTATACATATATACACATATATATATTCTTTCCTCATTCTCCTTCCCTACATTTGAAAATAGTTTAACAGTTTTCTGGATTACGAAGAATATTCTTCAGAAGTTCTTTTCCTAAGGATCTTTTTTAAATCTACAAGTTTTTTCTTATTGAAATGTTATTTAGTCTTCATTCTTGCAGGATATAATTTATACTCAGTAACACTAAATTGAGCATAATTTCTCTCAAAAATTTCAAGATATTTTTCCATCTTCCAGTTTCTAGTTTTCCTGTTGATAATTCTGGTTCCACTGTCATTATTCCTACTATATATCATTCCTCTTCATTTTCTGGCCACCTTAAGGTTTTTCTTTTTATTTTGAGGGTTTTGCAGGTATAGATTTATCATATTTGTTCAGTTTGGGTTTCTAGAATCTGTAGATTGGTATGTTTTCTTTTTCAATCAGTTTCAAAAATTTGAGTCACTTTCTCTTTGACTAATTGCCTCTCCTCCGATTCTTTTAATATCTCATTCTAATTCTAAAGAGACATATGTTAGACTTTCACACTGTATTTTCTATGTGTGTTTAACCTATGCACTGTTTTTTTAATTCCTAGAAATTATATTAATTCTTTTTCAAATGTCCCTGCCCACTTTTTGAGTTTCTAGTTCTACAGTGACACTTTTGTCACCCTGTTTTTTTAAAATCATAAATAGCCTATTTAAATTTTTTTTGAATTTTATCATTTCTCTATTGGAGTTTTTGAAACCTGAATTTAAAGTAGTTCCTGCAAAGATTTAGTTAATTTGCTATGAGTAATACCGACCTGAAACCATATTACATTTTCAGGGTGATTTTTAGCCACATTGCTCATCCAGATTCTAGTCCCAAACTCACGCAATGATTGAAATTAGAAGTTCTTGAAGAATCTCTCTTCTTTTTGTTCCCTCTATATAAAGAAAAAGACAACAAGATAAAGCATCTTTCGTTTTCTTGATAGGGTATGTGTTTTCCTAGAACACCTTCTAGGGTTGCTCACCATAGGTAGCAGCCTCTAACCCAACCACTCATCTTGAGCATACCAAGAGTTTGTGCCCTGCTCTGCTATGTGGCTTATACTGTGTGCCACATTTTTAAATCTTCTATAACAAAAGTTTTTTGTTTTCTTTATCTTTTACTGAATATCAAGTCTACCATTTTGCCAACAAAGATGGATCCAGTACCATCCTTTTTCTTTTTCACTCTTGATCTGCAGACCCCAAGTTAGAAAACAGTCAAATCTTTCCTCTACTATAGTTGACTTATTTTATACTTTCTGGTGTTTTTATTTCCCCTTAAAATAAAACATATTTCACCATAGGTATAGGAATGAATGTTTTTCATTGACCTTGAAAATGACCTTGTGAATGTGAAGCCACAGAAGCCACACGAATCTTCATATTTAATGCCTTTATTCACCCAAAAAAGAATCATTCCATTATATCTTTGATAATTGACTCAATTATATTGTTTCGGTCTCTTTTTGGTGATATCATTGGTGTGTATATGTATGTATGTTTGTTCACCATTTCTTCCTGTATCCAAAATCATTTTCCTAAGATTATAAAGAATGGATGTTAGAATATTTGATATTTGAAATAATATTTGGACATTTGCTTTATCTCCTTCATGTCTGTGATCTTGGCTCTGAGTACCTATTTTCTTAGCATGGAAAAGGAATTCTGCTTTATTAGAACTCATTGTGTCTGTCCTCTGCAACGCTCGCTTGGGTTTTTTTGGTGTTATTTTTGCAATTTTATATCTGAAACACCATTGCCACCTGCACTGTGGTCTACTTGTCTCTTTACAGACTTGTAGTCGCTTAGGAACCTCCCACTTAGTTTTGGTCTGTTTGTTCACTTTCACCTCATTTTACAGAGTTCATTTTTCTCTGAATTTCTCTGAAAGCACATGGTAAATAATACAGTCTATTTTGAGTATGTTATAACTGCCATACTCTTCTGCTTAAATAATGCATAATCTTTTCATAGGTACCTTTTTTTGGCCACATTATTCAAGCTAAAACAAGAAGTCTACCCAACTAGGTAAACGCTCCCAACAGTGTGGGCTGGTTCTCCCCTGGTCCCCCACCCGTCCCATCCACCTGGCTGCAGTCAGCGCTGAAACTGGAAGGTGCGCTGGCAGGAGTTTACAAACCTGTTTAGTCGGAAGGCAACTGGGGTGGGGGTGCGGTGTGGAGGGGCTGGGGGACGATCAGAGAAGGGAAATTTCAACTTGCTTCAGTTCCTTTTCTGAAAACGAACACCAACGATTCGCATTCGGTTTGGAGTTTTCCCTTTGGACCTGCCTCCACTCCGGGTGTGGAAGGGCCCTGAAGGCTGTCACCATGGAGAGCCTGTGAGCCTGGGGTTTCTGTTTTTGCTGCTGCTATACTTACCCCTGAGCCTCCCAGAGAAGCTACCTCCCAGAATCTTGATTGACAGTAGCAGAGAACAAGAAGCTGACAGCAGACCCACGACCTACCCACAGCTCTGTTCCTGCTACTTAAAATGCAGACACTCATGTGGATTCTCTGGATCTCCCCTGTTCTGTGACACCTACTGCTTTCTCGGAAAAGTAGGTGTGCATTTTCTTTTTGGTCATTTTCTTCATTTTTGACCCATCATTTCTCTAGTATGCTTAGTAGTAATACATTGTAATTTCTCAGCTATCCATAGGGCACGTTTTCCCTATTTTCCAGGGAAGGTTTTGGGTTATCATTCTTACTTTAGTCCTTTCGTCATTTTAGAAGGTATCTTGACAGATGGATGTTAAACATCCAATTTCATCACCTTTATTTACCTAGGAATCTGTCTTAACTAGTGATCTGCAGATTTTTACGTATTTAATAAATATTTACACAACATGTGTCTGAATCGGTTTTCTGTTGCGATAGCAGAATTCCTGGGGCTGGGTAATTTATAAAGAAGAAATTTGTTTTGGCTCACGGTGTGGAAGGCTGGGAAGTCCAGGATCCAGTGGCTGTGTCTGGTGAGGGCCTCACACTGCTTCAACTCATGATGGAAGCAATACAGGCCCATGTGAAAGAGAAGAAACATGAGGGAAAACCTTGCTTTATAATTCACTCTCCCACAACTAATCCGGTCCCACAGAGCCACTAACATGGGAAAGGCTTTAATCTATCATGAAGGGCTTTGTCCCTATGATTTAAATACCTCCCACTAAGACCCAACACCATCCATGGAAGAATTGAGTTTCCTACTCGTGAACTTTGCAGGGGGTAGATCTCAAACCATAGCAGCACCATCATGTCTGGCTTGTCCCAGACACCAGATACAGCGGGGACTAAAATTGACAAACGTTCCAAGCAGAGGACATGGTAGACAGTTCTAATAAGGAAATCATATGGTTTGATTAGAAGGCAATACGGTCATGGAAAGTGGAGAGGTGGAGAAAGAGGCAATGGGGTAGGAGGGGATCCGAGGAAAACTCACTGAGAAGACAATATGAGAAGCCGGGTGCCGTGGAGGCTGAGGCAGGAGGATCGCAAGTTCAAGCCAGCCTCAGCAACTCAGCAAGGGCCTAAGCAACTAAGACCCTGTCTCAAAATAATTATAATGGCTGGAGATGTGGCTCAGTGGTTAAGCAGCCCTGGGTTTAATCACGGATACAAACAAAAAACAAAAAAACAGAGAGAGAGAGAAAGTAAGATTTGTCCATGTGGATCTCTAAAGGAAGATGATCCAAAGCAGAAGGTAGGGTCAACCAGGTCAGGCCTGAGCTGGGATAGTCAAAGTGTAACAGGGAGCTGCGGGCAGCAGGTGCAGAGGCAGCAAGGGTCAGGGAGCCAAAGACAGGTCCCAGAGGTAGCCAGGCCGGTAGGTATTAGTTAAAGAGAAATGGGGAATCACCCTGGAGAGCTTTGGAGAGAGGCTGCCTCTGACTTAATTTACTCTTGAAAAGATCACTTTGGGTGCTGTATGAAACACAAAAGTCCTGGGATGTAATTAGTGCTCCCTAGACCCAGTCAAAAGCTGCTGAGATCCCCAAGATCATTGACCTGATTTTAAAGTGATTCCCAGAAGGCCACACATGGGAATCACCTGGTGTGAGGATCCCACTTGCAAAATTCCAAAGCTGAGGCTGTACCACAGACAAATTAAATCATTACCTCTGGAATGGGTCCCAGGCATCAGGACTTTTGAAATCTCCCCAGGGGACTCAAGGTGGCCAAGGTTCTGAACCACTATGTTCAATAAAATGACAGTGCCCCCAGCCAAGCTGAAGGATTCCAGAGGGAGGGAACCTGCCTTTCACTTGGTTGCCCCATGGCAGGTGTTTGGCACTTAGTAGTGATGAATTAATCCAGGAAGTTTCAATTTCACCAAAATGGGAGCTCAGAATATCGATGGAAGCACGTGGTCTTTGTAGTCCAGAGCTCAGAGAGAGGCTACTGCAAGGTTCTCAAGAATAGAATGGGAACAGAAGCTTCCTCACTGACTTAGGAAAGAAGGGAAAAGAACAAGTTCTCAAGATGTGCCAAGAAGACCTTGTTAGAGGAATATTCTCACCACTGATGGGTGCTGGGAGGGGCTGGCCTGGATGCTGAGGCCCCGGGACCTCCCTCAGCTGAGGGCTCTTAGTGCCGGGCAGGGCTGTGGGCTTGCTTAGGCTCCCCTACCCTCCAGGCCCTCTGCAGAAGCTGAGGTCGCCCCAGTCCACAGCGGGACAGCTCCCAGCTGCTGCCACGTTGTGAAATCTCAGCTTAGCTCATCCAATTGAGTTTAGCCCCAAGGTCAGACTCATCCCTCAGGAATGCAGTCCCTCTGAGGAAGCCCTTGATGTC
>PVKS010041163.1:0-16184 GCA_004027875.1 Aplodontia rufa
TTTAAAAAACTTTGTCTTATTTATGAAAAGAATCTTATTTTTGCTTATTAATACATAATTATCAAAAGTAAAGTAATAAAATTCACATGCGGTGACACACTCCTGTAATTCCAGTGACGCAGAAAGCTGAGGCAGGAAGATCACAAGTTCAAAGCCAGCCTCAGCAACTTAGCAAGGCCCTAAGCAACTTAGCAAGACCTTGTCTCAAAATAAAATATAAAAAGGACTGGGGATATAGCTCAGACTGGGGATGTCCCCCCACTCCTAAAAGTAAAGTAACAATAAAAAAATGGAATTTGAAAAACCTTATGCCCAGTCATTTTATAAAGCAGGCAATATATCACTTTACTCATTAAACATTTTTCAGATAAGGAAAAATTACATGCAGTTGTAGGAAATTCTATAGAAAAAAATACACCTTGTACTTTTGTTCAATATCCCCCATAGTAATATCTTGCAAAACTATATGTAGTGTAATATCACAGCTAAGAGGTTAGTATTGATACAGTCTAGATGAAGAACGTTTCTATCCACACAAAGTCCATCCTTTTGCCATTTTTCATTCACTTCCCTCCTGCCCTCACCCTCTTCTTACTTCAAGGTACCCAATAATCTGTTCTTCATTTTTAAAATTCTGTCATTTAAAGAATGTTGTATCAATGAAATTATATAGTATTCAACCTTTTAGAATTGGCTCACTTAATCTGGCATAATTCTCTGGGATCCTTGTTACTGTTAGGCACAATGTATTAGAGTGTCTGTTAGCCATTTATACTCTGAAGGACACGTGTTGTTTCCAGTTATACTTTCAGGGTACAGTCTAAGAATCCGTTGCCTAGAGCTCAATCCTGAATTTTGTGTTGGATCAAAGCAGTGAAAGCTTTGATCTTATTCCTCTCTCAGGGATCTTAGGTAGAAGGCACTTAGTCTTTCTCCACTTAACATAATGTTAGCTGTAGGTTTTTAATAGATGTTCTTTATCAAGTTGAGGACATTCCCATCTATTATTATTTTTCTAAGAAAGTTTTATAAGCTGGTGTTAAACTTTGTCAGATGCTTTTTTCATTGATTGATATGGCCATATACTTTTTATACTTTGGCCTATTGATACGGTGAATAAGATTGATTGATTATGTAATATTGAACCAGGTTTGCAAGCCTTAGTCTTAAAATGTAATTTGTTCTATATATTGCTTGATATTGATTTGCTTATATTCATGAGTAATATTGATCTGTGTGGGGCTGGTGTTAGCTGCATAAAATATATTAGAATGCTTCTTCCTCTTTTGTTTTCTGAAATAAATTGTGTAAAATTAATGTTAATTTTCATTAAATATTTTGATAAAATTTTGCATTGAAAACATGTATGCCTGGAGGTTTCCTTTTTTGGGAGTTTTTAAGTAATACAGTACATTCCCTTAATAATTATGGAGCTTCTTAAATTATTTATTTCATGTTGGATGGGTTGTGTTGCCTTGCATCTGAAGAAGTGATGCATTCCATTGAGGTTGTCAAATTTTTGAATGTAGAGATGTTCCTAGAAGTCCCTTATTATTCTTTAGGTATCAACAAGTTCTATCGTTATATCCATGTTTCATGTCTGCTATTGATTATTTGTGTCTTCTCTCATTTTTGTCTTTGTCAGTCTTGGTAAAAGCTTATCAATATTATTAGTCTTTAAATGAATCATTTTGTTCCTTCATTAATTTTCTCGATTATATTTTACTGATTTCTGCTTTTATATATTTATCATTTCTTTTCTTCTTCTTGCTTTGAATTTATTCTGCACTTATTTTTCCATATTCTAAAGGTGAGAGAATAGTTTATTAATTTGAGACTTTTCCTCTTTTCTACCGTATGTATTTGTGTCAGTCAGTTTTCTATTACTATAATAAATACTTGGAGATAATCCACTTATAAAGAAGAAAGTTATTTTGGCTCACAATTTTGGAAGGTCCAGTCCATGACCAATTGACTCATTCTCTGGGCCTGTGGAGGCACATGTTGGAGGGAGCATGTGATGGAGTGAAACTCTACCTCATGACCAGGAATGAAAGAGAAAGAAAAGGTGCTAAGGTTCCACTGTCCTGCAAGGGCATGACCCCAAGGACCCAAAGAGCTCTCACTAAGCCCTACCTCTCAACATTTCCATCCCTCTGAGTAGCACCAAGCTTGGGCATTCAGCTTTTACTTCGTGGGCCTTTGGGAAACTTTCCAAATTCAAACTACAGCAGTCTTCACTGCTAAAAATTTTAGCACTTTGGTTGTTTCTCACAATTTGTTATATATTATCATTTAATTTTCATTTAGTTCAAAGGTTTTTTTTCCACATTATCGGGGCTTCTTTTAACATATGGATCACATAGAATTATTTTATTTAGTTTCCAAAAGTGA
Organism: Aplodontia rufa; assembly: GCA_004027875.1. NCBI lineage: Eukaryota > Metazoa > Chordata > Mammalia > Rodentia > Aplodontiidae > Aplodontia > Aplodontia rufa. The sequence continues at coordinate 2,395 of PVKS010041163.1, forward strand.
GAGCATTTTCTTGGTATTTTTTGTTGTTGTTGTTGTTCTTGATTTTTAATTTGATTCCATTATAGTTTCATGGTTAAAAACAGATTTTATGATTTAAATTTTCTTAAATTTTTTGAGATTTTTTTTTTTGTCCGAAGATATAGTCTATCTTGTTAAATGCTTCATGGGTTCTTGAAAAAATAATTTCACCTTCAATGTTCCAGGTAGTCTTCTAAACTATGTCAATTAAATCCTGTCAGTTGATGTTATGGTTGACTTCTATATTTTTGCAGATTTTTTAATCTAGTAGTTCCAAGAGAGGAGTGTTTCAAGATCTATACTATTTGTGAATTTTTCTATTTCTCCTTTAATTTCTGGTTTCAATTTTATGGTTTATTGTAGTTTATTGCTTGGTACACAGGCAGTTAAGATTGCTTCTTAGTGAACTCACCCTTTCCTCATTAGATAATATCATTCTCTGGGTTTACTAATTTTCTTTCCTCGTTATAGTTTAAATGAGTGTTTTAGAGACAACATATACATGTGTCATGTTCTAAACACACTGCATAAATGTGTCGTTTATTGGCATGCACAGGCCAATTAATTTTATATTGTTATTAATAAAGCTTAAGTTTGTCATCTTTTGTTTTCTATTTTTATTTAATTTATGAAGTTTAATTTTTATTATTTATCTTGGCACAGATTTAAGTTTTTTTTTTTTTTTGGATTTTACTTCTTGAAGCTGTAAGTTCATGTCCTCTGCCAAATTTCTCAACTTTTCAATATTATCCTTTCAAGAACTTTTCCTCGTTTTCCTTTTCTTCTGAAACATTGATGGCACAAATTTCAGATTTTTTGGTTATAGTCCAATGTGTCCTTGAACTTCTATTGATTTTTTTTTAAGTTTCTATTTTTCAGATTGGGTCATTTTTATTGTTTTACTGTCTAGTTCATTCACTCTTACTTCTGACCTTTCAGTCTGGTTGAGCTGACATGCTGAAGTATTTCGTCCTTTCTTAATTCTATTTATCAGAAATAAAATCTCCATTGAATTTTTCTCTATATTATCCCTTCCTCTGTTGAGTCTTTCTATATCTTCGTTAAATACTTCGTAATGTTTAATTTGTTCCAGGAATGTTTATAATTATTCCTAGAAGGATCTTTATCACAACTTTCTTAAATTATTTGTTAGATTATTTGAACATCTCTGGCGTCTTGGTGTTTGCATTCATCACTTGTCTTTTTCCATTCATTAGGGATCTTCCTCATTTTTGTTCTGATGAGATCTAGATATTTTTCATTTTGTTACATTACTCTGGATCTTACTTAAACCTTCTGATAGAGCTGGCACTAATAACATTTCTACAGGGTGAAATGTTAGAGGTGAGAGTGCTGTTTCTCTCCTTAGACTCCATTGGATGGGCAAGAGTCCTTATTATTTCATAGTGGGGGTGGCATTTCCATTTCCCCACAGATATCCACTGAGCAGCCATGGGAGTGGGGGTGGCCATTTTACCACTGGGCAATAGATCTGACTCTCCAGTAGGTCTGCTCTGACACCACGTTATCAGTTAGGTAAAGGGATGTCCTTGTACATCAAATGGAAATAGAAGTCCAGGCTTTCCATGTGGTCTTCGTGAACTCCGCTAAGATGGGGGACTCATTACTGGCTAGTTAAGATAAGAATCCTAGATTCTTATTTCCTTTATCTAACACCTCCTAGCAATTGGAACACTTAATTACAACCTGGTGTGAGTAAAATATTTCTGATGTAGTCCTTGTTGGTGTGGATCGGGGTGAACCACAGTTTCATCTGTATTATCTACCTGGGGTAGAGCAGTAAACATTTTCTGCCTTGCTTGCCCCCATCCTTTTGTTGCTCCCTAGTACAGAGTTGAAGTCCTGGTTTGAGTTCTTTTTCTCTGAAACCTTTGACATTTCCTGGTTTTCAACTTTTTGAGATGCATCTGGTATGTGTCTCCCTCATTCAATGGTTCCTCATACTCAAAAGTATTAGGCTTGTCTGCCTTCTCTCTACCTTTCAGTTTCCCATTGTTTTTTTTCTTTAACTGTGTATAACATATAGAGTTTTATTTTGTATGTGGTGGAAGTAAAAGAGAAATATATGCCTATTTTTTGCCTCAGAATGATAAAATGCCAATCTTAAACAAAAATAATATTTTATGTTTTATTTTGGATTTGTAACAACTGAACTATCACATTTTTAAGTGACAAAATGCAAGAAATTAGCATGCAGTTTTCACAGATTCTTTTGGTGAAATTTTCAATCATGCTTTTAGAAAAAATAATGAGGTGTCATTCACTTTAAAGGGTTGAATGCTAACAAGCTTACTAATGCATTTCACTTTTTAAAATTTTTGTCAGGATCACTAGAAAATTTGACTAATTCTAAGAGTATAAACCCTTTTATTCATAGATTTATTCAAACTTTAAAATTGCATACAATAAATAGTAGATTATTTCTTACCTAACTCACCTGTTTGCTTTACAACTCTGACAAAGTTATTTACGTTTGGACTGATTATCAACAATCTTGACAGTAAACAAAACAACAAACATGATTGTCAATGTCATTGGTCAAATTTAGGCATAAGATGGCCAAAAGCATCGAAATGATAATTGTATAAACAACTGTGTATCAAAGGCAAAACAAGATCATAAACATTTTGGGAAGGAACTGATCTAGGGGTTTTCTTTGAACTCACTAATAAAATATACCAACTGTAAATTCTTTGATCAACATTTCAGTCTTCACTAGTTTGCAAAATTGAATAATTCTCTTGTTTTAAATCTGCATTCTATTTATAATGAATATTTTCCCAAAATGCTACAATGCAAGGACTACAACTTTGACATCTGCATGCTTTCTACTTAACTTTGGGACATTTTCTAAGGAATATTAAACACAAAGTAAAACAGTTACTATATAATAATATGATTTTTTGCTCTTTCCTGATTCTTGGAAACCTTTTTGTTTTTTAGTAGATATATCTTTGGTATCACATCCCTTTACCCCCACCCTTTTTCTATTACATTCAGGTTTCTATGTTTCCTGGTTTGAATTCTGACCTAATTTTGTCAAAGTAAGTAAAGTAATTCTGTCACAAAAATCTCTTAAAACTCAGTTGTGTACTTAGTACAGTAATTGATAAATTGGAAATTATTTCTAAATATAGACTTTTCCCTCATGTCAGTAACCAGCAGTTCACCTTAGAGTAACGTGTAACATATATCAATTCTGAAGAAGAGTTATAAAATGTTAGAAACTGTGTTATATTTCAAATGTTCTTTCAAGTATATTCTAAATTAGAACTGTATCATTAAATAAAAGTATTGCAAGTAATGTTCGTTCATGAATTTTTATGCTACACTGGAAAGAAATATAAAATCTATTGTCTTATAAATTCTAAAAAGAGGTAACATTCATCTTTTCAGCTTGAGTTTAAGTGAAAATTTTTCAGGAAAAATATCAGTAGGTCACACAGTATTTGATTGGTTCTTTGAGGAACTTTTAACTATAGTTATTAGAGGACTAGCAAAAAAAGGCATTTTAATTTTGCATCTCAAAGTGTTTGCTATAGCCATGGCAACACTAGCATGTAGGAGAAATAATCTTTCTAGTATTAGTTACTGTTCAGTGAGTTTTTAGCTCTTTATACCACTAATCCAATTTGGATCATTTAAATAATTCATTAAGATGTCAGTTTATCTCTACTTTATCCAGGAGGATTATACTTTTTCCCCTTCAGTCCTTAACATTTTAGTGGATATTGACTCTGAAGTCAATGAATATCAGCAGTTACTTTGCTCCAAACCAGGTGTGACAGTTTACAGTGAGAGTGGAATTCTTTTTACTTTTTATTTATTTTTACTGGTTCAACATAGTTTTACATATTGGAGGAATTGGTGCTATATATCCATGCATGCACACTTGTTGACAAAGTATGTTAAGACGAATTCTAGTCCAGAATCTCCCCTGCTTCATCCGTACCCATAGCTCATGTCTTCTCTGTAATAACCCCCCATGCTATAGACAGAAATGAGCATATACATGTCTATTAACTATTGAAATTTCTGAGTTTATATGCCTGCCTGAGTAGTTTGGCTTCTCAGGGGAGTGGAGTACACCCAGCCATATGTGACTTGAGCTGGTGGTGCCCTCACTTTGAACCTAGCTGATGGTGTGGACCTTGTAATAGCTGAAGCTCTGCCACAACTTCCACCTCCTCACTCTGTGGGCATGGTGTCTGCAGGATGGATTCTCAGCACCACCTTCACACTTCGGTATATTTTCTCATCCAGTTCACCCTTTCCTTCAATTATAAGCAGAAAAAATGAGTCAGAAGCTTATAATTTTCTTCTGCTTGGTCCTTCAAGGATCCTTAGGAATTCTTTCTCTCAACACCTGTACTTTTCATTGAATATAAATGGACTTCAGAATCTATAAATAACCCAATCAACACTGAACCCTGCCTTCAATTACTGACAAGCTGCTATTCGGTAGGCGCTCCTACTGAGGCTTCATGCTGTTTGCATCAGCAAATCTTTTCCTTTTCATTTACTCAGGATACATTCTTTGTGCTATTTACTTTGAAGTTTTGAAAAAAGAAAAATAGAAGAGTCTGCCTACTAATCCTTTACATTTTATTTAGTTGTTAGAATTGGCATAGCTATGTAGTCATCATGAAGAAATTGTTCTTAATTGCAGTCATTTGTGTAATAACATTATGTGTATTTAATGTATGTTTTCTAAAAATTTCTATGCACTTCAATAACTTTTAATGACTCTGCTTAATTTAGCTTACTTTAAAATTCATATGAAATATGCAACCATTCAATGGGAAACTGTTACTGATATTGAAAGATATCCTTCACTTCAAATTTCTTTACAAGGAGTCCAAATATTTCTTGAATTGCAATACATCTAATTCCTAGCAGAAATAGACCAAAATGTTTAAAATAAATAAATAAAATGAAGAAAACACATGAATCATTTCTGAAACTTGGAAAAGGTGTCTTCTAAGTATGTTCAATTTTGACTAGTATTTGATATTTTATAGATAAAACAAAATTGAAGAAAAAAGTTAGTGATCCACTTATAACGCCCTTTTGGAAAAAAGCAATAACATTGTAAGTAAATAGAAGAATTTTCTGTAGGAGTTCAGTTATGCCTCTAATTTGAACAGCCAAAAGTGAGGATAAATTCTGGGATGGAGAATAAAAGCTAGAAGTAATGCACACATCATTCCTGTATAAGTCAACAAAAGTAATGTTAGGAATTTGTGATTAAGAAGTGCAATTTTTAATTCCCAGCCCAAGTCATCATCTCAGGAGTATTTCAGACTTGCCTAAACTTCACATTGATGTAAAGGAGAATTTAGTAAAACTACAAAGCAATATATAGAATTTTAACACTTTTAAATATAAGAAGAATAAAATACACATTTTCAAATGTTAAAAATTTTACTTAATAATTTGATTTCCCATGTAAGAATCTAAAAAAACCTGAAAATAATAATGAGAATTGTGCTTATGTGATTAAAAAGGGTTATTGAAAGTTCAGTTTCACCTCCACCATATTTTCTTTTTAATCACAAATAATATTTACTAAAGTAAAAATTCACTGTAAGCACTTTGAAGAGTACTCCATCCACGGGGAAGAGACTACGGAAACATCTTTCAAACACAAGTGATAGGTCAGAGATTGGCCTTTGGGTTCACACATTTCATTCCAGCAGCTATGTGGCTCATACAACAGTTAATCCTCTCCTTTTAAAATGAATTAATGACTTGCAAAGAACAAGGGTTTTTGGGGGAAATATGTAAGCATCATACCTTTTGTCTCTATAAAACAAACTGTCACCAGAAAACACGTTTTAGGAACTGGACAAATATTTTGAAATATTTTATTGAGTCAATGAAAGTATGAAACTTATTCTACAAATAAAATAAGATACTTTTTTTCCTGGATATCAGAGATATATTTATCTGAATACATATTTTAATAATTTCACTCCACTGAGAATCCATGGATCAAGTTAATAATGCAGAAAAAGTCAATACTTAAGATAGGAAAATATATAATGACCAGGGAACACTTATTTAATATTGATATATTTAGAAAGATACATATTTTTATGTTCTTTCCCAGAAATGAGTAAGTCTAGGTATAGAGCAATTCAATTATTTTTCCAGAAAATGAATAGTACCTCTCAAGGGAATAACTTAAATACTTCCTATTTTGGAGTTTCTCTTCTTAGATCATTTAGCTTTTCTCTGTATATTTTAAGAAGTAATGTGTATCAATAATAATAATCATAATGATTTACAATAAGTTATTCCCAAAATTTAATGGCATAAAATGAAATCCATTTTACTACATCTGACAGGATCCGTGGGTCAGGAATTTGAACATAAATGTGCTGGATGCTTTTTCTGCACCAGAGGCTGCAGTTTAAAGTATAAGCAAATAATTTACTATAACCGTGGGTACTTTATAATTTACTATAATTCCATGAGAAGCCCAACTATACACAGGCAGGCAGAGAATCTCAGATATTTAAAAAACTGTACACGGTATAAGCTTATTTCTATCTATAGCATGGGTTATTGCGAGGAGAAGTGCGAGTGAGGAGTGGACAAACTGGGGAGATCCTGGACTAGGATCGGCCTTAACCTACTTGTCAATATCAGCGTATGCATGAGTATGGAACAATGATTCCCTTCAATATGTAAGACTATGTCAAAAAAATAAAACAAAACAAACAAACAAAAAGCCCAACAACTCAATGAATGGGATGCCATTAAACTAAAAAGCTTTTGCTCTGCCAAGAAATTGGTCAAAATTGTCAAGAGACAACCTACAAGATGGGAGATGATCATGGCCTGTGATTCCTAATATCCAAGAAGTAAAAAAACTTAATACCAAAAACAACAATGTTCCAATCAATAAATGAGCCAGAGAACTAAATAGAAACTTCTCAACAAAGGATACTGAGCAAGTGAATGAACTTTTTGGTAGAGAAGAGCTCATAAATTCATTTTAGGTTTGACTTAAAAGATGAGGCTTTCTAATCAGAACTCTAAGCCCAATGTAAATTATAACCCTTCCTGAGTAAATTTCCTCTAACTCCACCTATGCTTCTAAAATATGCCATTTCCCTCAAAAGACAGTGTAACAGATAGAAAAGCATTCAAAATGAATGCTCAAGAGATCCCTCTCCTTGCTTTTTAGGAATTTGAGGATTAACGCTATAAGACTAATTCTCTGGGAGACATGGTAGTGGGGATAGGAAAAGTTCATCTTGATTGTTTCACACGAAAAGACAGGTAGCTTACTTGTTGGTTGTACTCATGAAGTGAGAGTCTCATATGAAAACTCTCATTTATTTTAAAGAATAATAATCACGGGAGTCATTCTTATCTTTTAATTCCTTTTTCTGTTTTGTTGCTGTTTCAAAAGATTCATAGAGTCTAGCAGATACTCCAAAGCTTTATTTACTGATTTTGTAGCATCTTTCTATTATTGATTTGTCATTGTTAAAGTTTTAAAACGTTAATTTTGCCTTAAAAATAAAAAAGCTGAGAAATTATATAGTTTTCAACTCTGACAACATCTTCAAGAATTCACAGACTTTTAAGATATATTTAATTAACTGTTTAGAAACATTTCACATATAGAAATGTGTTTATTTAGCTGCTTATTTTTCTAAAAGTAACAATTGATTTTATTCATACTCATAAATCTTCTCTCCTAAAACATAGGAAATGAATGAATAGCATTTGTTTCTAAAGTCTCTCAGATTTCCAAATGTAGTACAGGGAATTTTAATTTTGTTGCTTAGAAAGGAAGTATTTGGTATAATTTGTTTGCTCAGAAGAAATTATTCTATATGAGAAAACACAGTGTTGCTATGGCAATACATCAAAAGAAATCATAAATAAAAATCAACATAATATAAAACTATTCTTTGTGTTTTAAAAAATAATTAAGATTTCTTTTAAAGATACAGAAATTTTGTTTGGAAGAATCTTTATAAGAAAATAATATGTAAAAATCAATTTTAAAAAAATTATTGAGGAGTTGCGTTGTTATACAATCATGAATGCATACGTAGTAACAATATGATATGCCCTGATCCTAATCCAGAATCAATCCCACATCACCCACACCCCAGTCTCTTGAATCTTCTATATTTCCCCCAAAATAGGTATAAATGTCTTTATATGCATATTTTTATATACATATATATGCATACACACACACACACACACATATGATTGAGCATTTTCCAGAATTCAATGATTACATAAGTATTAATAAATATTAATCGGCTTCTTGGGAGAGTAAAGAGTAAGCTAAATTGGTGATTCCCCTCCCCATCTCTCCCTATCTTCCCTCCCTCTCCCGTCCTTCCTGCCTCTTCACTCTCCCCACTACATATCTATTGTTCCCCTAGATTATGTGCTGATTTGACTTTGGTGAGTCTAGTACAAGAGCTTGACCTTTCACCTAAGCCTGGGTCTTGCTCTAACCTCCAAATGAAGGAAAACACTTGACCCTTGAGTCTCTGGGTTTGGTTAATTTTGTTCCGCATAATTTCTTTCATTGCCATCCATTTAGGATGCAATATCGTTTCTAATACCTGAGTAGAACTTCATAGTATATAATATATATCACAGCTTTTGGATCTGTTCATTCAGTGAGGGGCATCTGGGTTGATTCCATAATTTAGTTATTGTAAATCAAGCTGCCATGAACATTGATTTTTGTTTTGTCACTGAAATGGGCTGATTCTAGATCTTGTGGGAAAATATCCAGGAGAGGGATATCTGGGTCTGTGGTGGATCCATCCTAATTTTTTGAGGAGTCTCCACACTGCTTACAGATCAGTGGCACAGTCTGCAGTTCCACCAACAGTGCATTAATGTTCCTCTCTCCCCACAAATCCTCCAGCATCAGTTATTGTTTATATTCTTCGTCTTTGCCAATCTGACTGGAGTGAGGTGAAATTTTAATGTAGTTTTGATTTGCACTTCTCTGATTACACATTCTCATGTATTCATTGGCTTGCTCGATTTCCTTTGTTGAGAAGTTTCTGTTTAGCTGTCTGGCCCATTTATTGATTAGATTGTTTGTGCTTTTGATATGAAGTTTTTTGAATTCTTTGTAAATTTTGGATTTTAGTCCCTGCCAGAGGAATCACAGGCCATGATTATCTCCCATTCTATAGATTGTCTCTTTTTTTTTTTTTTTTAAAGAGAGAGGGACAGTGAGAGAGACAGAGAAAGAGAGAAACAACTTTATTGAGATTTTTCACATGGCCTTAGTTGCTCCAACACTTAGTTGTGTACGTGGTGCTGGGGTTTGAACCCGGGTCCTTGTGCTTGCCAGGCAGGCGCCGAAACCGCTGAGCCACCGCTCCAGCCCCTATAGATTGTCTCTTGACAGTTTTGACCAATTACTTGGCTGAGCAAAAGCTAAAAGCTTTTTAGTTTAATGGCATCCCACTCATTGATTCTTGACTCTAATTCTTTGGCTTTGGGAGTATTGTTGAGAAAGTCGTTGCCTACTCCTGTATGCTAGAGTGTTGCTCCTAATTTTTCTTTTAGTGGTTGTGTAGTAGCTGATTTAATTCCTAGTTCCTTGATCCATTTTGATTTGATTTTTTGTAAGGTGAGAGATTAAGTATCTAATTTCAACTTTTTGCAATTGGCTGTCCAGCTTGTCCAGCGCCGTTTCTTGAATAGGCTGTCATACCTCCATGTTATCTTTTGACTCCCTCTGTTAAATAACAGATGTTTAGAGATCGGTGGGCTTGTCTCAGTGTCTTCTGTTCTATTCCATTGGTCTTTATGCCTATTTTGCATAAAGTACCTTGCTGATTCTGTTACTACAGCTCTACAGTATAATTTTAGATCTGGTATTGCAAAAACACCTATTTTCATATTTCTTGCTTAAAAATGTTTTGGCATTTCTGGGTTTATTATTATTTCAAATGAATTTGAGAATTGCTTATTCTGTATCTGTAAAGAATGACATTAGTGTCTTGATTGGAGATTGCATTGACTCTGTATAGCACTTTTTGCAGAATGGCCATTTTAATTATATTAATTCTGCCTAACCAAGAACATGGAATGTCTTTCCATCTTCTCAGGTCTTCTTCAATTTCTTTCTTCAATATTCAATGATTTTTTCATAGAGGTCTCTTACTTCCCTTGTTAGATTAATTCTCAAATATTTCATTGTTTATGAGAATGTGGTGAATGGGACCAGTTTCCTAATTTCTTCTTCTGCCCTATTATAATTACTGTATAGGAAAGCTATTGATTTATGGGTGTTGATCTTGTAGGCTGCCACATTGCTAAATTTGTTTATAAGCTCAAGCAGTTTCTGGTGGAGTTTTTTTGGGTCTTCCAGATATAGAATCATGCCATCAGCAAAAAGGGATATTTTGACTTCTTTTCCTATTCATATTGGTTTGATTTCCTTCTCTTCTCTGGTTGCTCTGGCTGGGGTCTCAAGGAGTATATTAAATAAAAGTGGCAAGATAGAGCAGCCTTGTCTTGTTTTCAAGTTTAGTGGAAATTATTTTGGCTTTTCTCCATTTACTATTATGTGGATTTCTCATATATGGCCTTTACACAGTTAAAATACATTTGTTTGATTCCTATTTTCTCCAGAGTTTTGATCATAAATAGGTGCTGGATTTTATTGAAGGACTTTTCTGCATCAGTTGAAATGATCTTATGATTTTTTTCATTAAAGTGATGAATCACATTTATTGATTTACATTTGTTGAACCAGCCTTACATCCCTGGAATGAAGCCCACTTAATCATGATGGATTTTCTTCCTAATGTGTTTTGAAAAGTCATCTGCTAGAACTTTATTAACGATTTTTATGTCTGTATTCATCAGGGATATTGATCTTTAGTTTTCTTTTTTTTTTAATGTGTCTTTGTTGGGTTTTGTAATCAGGGTGATAGTTGCCTCATAAAAAGTATTTGGAAGCATTCTCTCCTTTTCACTTTCTTGGAATATCTTCATAAGGAGAGGTGTTAACTCCTCTTTATAGATGTGGTAAAACTCAGCAGGGAATCCATCAGGTCCTGGGATTTTCTTCTTATGAAGGCTTTGTTGGTATATTGAGTTCAGCACATGTTTTTGGGCTGTTTAGGCTTTCAATACCATCCTGAATCAATTTGGGAATGTTGCATGTGTCTAAAAATTTGTCCATGTCTTCCCATATTATCTGATTTAGAGAGGTGTAATTTTTTAAAATAGATTCTGATAAACTGTTGGATTGCTCCTTTTTCATTGGTCATTTGTTGATTTGCTTCATTTCCCTCCCTCCTTTTAGTGAGCTTATTAAGAGTCAGTCAATTTTATTTAGTTTTTCAAAGAACCAGTTCTTTGTTTCATTGATTCCTTTTACTGTTTTTTTTTTCTTTTTCTGATTTCATTGATTTAGTTGTGATCTTGATTATTTCCTGCCTTCGGCTACATTTGGGATTAGATTTTCATCCTTTTGTAGTGATTTGAGGTGGAACATAAGCTTATCTATTCAGGAACTCTCTTGATTTTCTTTTCTTTTTTAATAGAGAGAGAAAGAAGGAATCAATTTTTACTTAGTTTTTCATGTGGCTTTTAATGCTCCAACACTTTTTTTTGTTTATGTAGTGCTGGGCTTTGAACCAGTGTCTTTGCACATACCAGGCAAGTACTGTAACCTCTGAGCAGTTGCTCCAACCCCTCTCCTGATTTTTAATGTAGCCACTCGGTGCTATAATTTTTTCCTTTAAGAATGCTTTCATGCTGTCCCAGAGGTTCCAATATGTTGTGTCTTCATTCTCATTTGCTTCAAAGAATTTTTCAGCCAATTTGGGGTGGAAGTCCATTGGCTTTATGGAGTTTTTTAGGCTGAGATTTCTCTCTTTCTTTCTTTTTGCTTTTATTATCTATCTATTGTTGATAGAGGAGTATTAATATCTCCTGGTATTACAGTGTTGGGTCATAAATGGTTTTGTCATGGAGTATATTTTTCTACATCTTGGGTGTGTTGGTGTTTGGAGTATATTTGTTATGGTTATATCTTCCTAATGTATTGTTCTTTTTACTAGGATCTAGTGCTTATTTTTTTTTTTAAGAAAGAGGGACAGTGAGAGAGAGAGAGAGAGAAGAAGCAATTTTTATTTAGTTTTTTATGTGACTTTCATTCCTCTAACACTACGTTCTGTACGTGGTGCTGGGATTTGAATTCATGAACTTGTGGATGCCAGGTAAGCACCGTAACTGCCAAGTCACCGCTTTAGCCCAATCTCTTCTGATTAAATTTTGGTTGAAATCTACTTTGTCAGATAGGAATTGCAATCCCAGTTTGCTTTCTTTGACTGTAAGCCTGGGAGGATTTTTTCCATCCTTTCACCCTCGATCTGCAGATGTCATTGGCTATAAGGTGGGTTTCCTGTAAGCAGCATATTTTTGGGTTTTGTTTCTTGAACCAAATCCACTAATCTATGTCTTTTGATTGGTGTGCTGAGACCATTCACATTCAGGGATAAAATAGCTATGTGATTGTGGTTCATAGTCATTGTGTTTTATTAGTGAATTCTGAGCTTTCTTGGTCATCTTTTGATAGCCTTTACTTTTATTGAATTTCCTGTTTCTGGGTTTTGAGGATTGTTTTCTTGTCTTCTATTTGGAGTTTATTTTGAGAAATCTTTCTAATGCTGATTTTTCTGTTCATGAATGCTGATCTTATTGTGAAATGTTTCTATTTCCCCTTTGAATTTCAAGCTGAGTTTTGCTGGGTATAGTATTCTCAGCTGCAGGTGTGGTCATTCAAGATTGAAATATCTCTTTCCAGGATTTTAATATTTCTAGGGTCTGAGTTGAAAAGTCAGAGCTGATCCTTATTGGTTTGCCTCTGAGTGTGATTTGGTATTTCTGTCTTGCAATTTTTAATATGCTTTCCTTGATTTCATTATTATACATTTTGAACATGATGTATCTTGGTGAACTTCTCTTTTGATTTGGCCCATTGGGTATCCTATGTGCTTCCCAGATGAGCATATCTGACTGTTTTAATATGACAAAATTTTTATTTAACTATTTTGTTGAGAGTGTTCTTTATGCCACATGTTTGGGTTTCAATTTCTTATTGTATTCCAATTACTCTCATATTGTTTCTTCTGATTTAGTCCCAGACATTGAAAATTCTGCTCATGCTCTGTAAGGTTTTTTTTTTTCTTTTTTGTCATCCAAACACTAAAGTTTATGCAATCTATCCTCATTGCCAGAAGTTCTTTCTTGAAGAGCTGAGGTTCTATTTTCTATAGAAGTTAGTCTATTATTAAATTCTTCCATCATTCCTATGATGTGATTGACTGAAGATTTTAGCTTTTTTACTTCCTTTTCCAGTATGACTATTTATTTGATAATAGAACTACTATCTATTGAATTTTCTCACTTAGTCCCTTCATTAAATCTTTTAGTTCATTGTTCCTTTTAGTAATCAGATCACTGATAATTTTTTCTACATTTTCATCCTGCTCATTGCCGTGGGCTCCTTGGCATATGAGTTGTGGGTTTGAGGTGAAACTTTTCTTGTTTGATTCCACATTTTTTAAAAAATTTTTTATTTTTGAACAACCATACAAGTTTTTAACAAAATAATATAAAATGTGTATATATTCTGGATATTGCAATTACCCCCAGGAGTGCCCCCCTCCAATTACCCTCCCTTATCCCACCCTTCCCCTTCCCACTATATCTCTAAAAAAAGTATT
>PVKS010041164.1:0-16190 GCA_004027875.1 Aplodontia rufa
GATTTTAACAAAATAATATAAAATGTGTATAAAATGTGTAAATATTCTGGATATTGCAATTATCTCCAGGAGTGCCCCCCCCAATTACCCTCCCTTATCCCTCCCTTCCCTTTCCCTTTATAATTCTAAAAAAAAGGTATTAGATTGTAAAGCATTACATCTTATCTGGATTTAACTCATGTTACTAGACCAACTTTCTGTGAATGGTTTTTAAATGCAGAGATTTCCAACTCTAACATGAAGCCCAGCTTCCCAGAGCCATCTTGAATGAAATAAACTCCCACCTGTATTTAAACTTTTTTTCCCCCTCTAAATGGTTCACAGGAAGTTTTGGTTCTTTTAGGCCTGAGGAGCCTCTTAAAAGTCATCTTCTTAGTTTCCTCCCTTATCTCAGGTTCTTTCTTAAAACAGTGAGCTTTGGAGCTACTTCTGAATTCACACTTCTTTTCATTACTTTTGTTTCAGAAAAACTTCCCTCTAGCTACCTGCCCCATAAATGCCAGCCTTTAAACATTGCCATTTCAGAAGCTGCTTTGCACTTAAAGGTCGCACGGAGCTCAATTTCTCTTCTCTTCACTTTTTGTTTCAGAACCAATCCCTCCAAGGCTTTTGGGGTGCATCCACCCTTGCCCTGAGGGCAGAATCCTATCGCATCATCTCCATCCACAGATCCATCTGCAGCTGCTCTCTGAGCTTTGGCGATGCCACTCGCCCATCTCACCTCCCCCCATCTTTTCTATTTATTTGGTACCAAGGATTGAACCCAGAGGTGCTTAACTACTGAGCCAGCTCCCCAGCCCTTTTTATTTTTTATTTTTAGACAGGGCCTTGCTAAGTTGCTGAGGCTGGCTTTGAACTTGCGATCCTCCTGCTTCTCAAGTCTCTGGGATTACAGGTGTGCGCCACCATGCCTGACCTTGTTTTCCTCTTTAAAGTCTCCTCCTCGTCCCACTTCTTGACTCTGTGGAGTGCTTGTACCCTTTCATTTTGTGGGCAGCATCTTCCCTTGCTATTTCAAAATGCTCCTGAAAAATGCCTTTCTTTCCCTTTATCTGCTACTCCCAACTTCATTTGGGTTTTAATTTATAATTAATTTTCAGTTCAGAACATTAGGATCCCATCCTGGAGCAAGGTGCAACAATGTTATGGTATTGACATGGGAGACATTTGTGACCACACTGGGCTCAGAGAGGGACCCATAGAAGACATCCTACTAAAGGACACTCATTGGTCCCCAACTCTTCATTCATTCAATGTACATTATGCATTGAATGCAAAAATATTAGATGATTTCAACGCTTTGAATGATTTTAGGTGCTGGGGAGCCAGATATGAGAGACCTGCATTTGCTGAAACAGTCCCAGAGAAGTGGCTCGTGTGCTGTAAGGAAAGAGATGAAATGAAGGCAAGAAAGAGAGAGGAGAGCGGTGGGGGCTCCACAGTAACACAGGTCTATTCGGGGGAAACCTGCAGAGGGGTCTGGGACCCAACTGCCACTTACAGCCTGGTGTAGATATAGAAGGATTGGGGGAGAGGGGACCAAGGTGCAAGTTTTCTGGTTAAACTGGGGTTTTCAGTAGGGTGGGGGGATCCTCTGATAAGGGCCTGGGGCAGTAGGTTCTGATGAGGGCCCAAGTCTTTAGATTTTGAAAGAGTGAGTAGGGTTTGCTGTCTGGCTCACATGGAGTGATTTCTGATAATTTTCCATATCCATCATGTGCTCTGACGATGGTATCATCCGAGCACTGCACTGGAAACCTCACAACGTACGCATGGTCTAGAAGTGAGACATCACTACCTCCTTGTACTAGTTTTTTTTTTTTTTAAAGAGAAAGGGACAGTGAGAGAGAAAGAGAGAAGCAATTTTTATTTAGGTTCTCATGTAGCCCTCATTGCTTGACACTTAGTTGTGTATGTGGTGCTGGGGTTCGAACCCGGGTCCTCACGCATACCAGGCAAGCACCGTAACCACCGAGCCGCTGCTCCAGCCCTCTTTGTGCTATTTTTTTTTTTAAAGAGAGAGGGACAGTGAGAGAGAGAGAGAGAGAGAATCAATTTTATTTAGTTTTTCATGTGGCCTCTGTTGCTCTGACACTTAGTGTGTACGTGGTGCTGGGGTTTGAACTCGCATACTTGTGCATGCCAGCCAAGCACCGCAACCGCTGAGCCACCGCAACCGCTGAGCCACCCCTCCTGCCTTCCTTGTGCTATTTTTGATGCAGATTATAAATATGTCAGTTTAAAAGTCATACCCTGCAAACTCTCCTAGCCTCAAGGTAAAATCGTTCAGTGGAAACTCATGGACTTGCGACATAAATGGACAATCGACATTCTTGGCGTACCTCTTCATCCTTCAGGTCCTAGATTAAATTTGCGTTGCTTTTTATTAGAGGGAGTTTTTGCTGATTCATCCAAATTTAAATTAGGTCCCCCGGTTTTACCTGCTCTTGTACTTTCCCTTTATTGTGCTTTTTACAATAGGTAGTTATGTATTTATTGTGAGATTATCCCTTTAATGTCTCTGTCCCTCAGGATATAGCAAGCTCCGTGAAGACAGGGACCATGTCCATCTCATTCAGGGCTCTATATCCAACCTTCAGCACAGCACCTGTCGCCCAGTCGTTGTTCAATGACGGTGTTGAAAGATTATTAATGTCGTGATGTTTGCAAAAGCGTACATGGTCCCAACATTTATTTATTTTTATTTGAGAATCAGCTGTATGACTTTTTGAAGCCTCTTTTCCTTTACCAGTTACTTCTTCAGAGGTTATGATTGAAATATTTTGGGGGTTCCACTGGCTTGCTAGAAAGAAAGGGACAGAAGTTTCTGGTGGCTTTTGCCCCCACCACCTCCATCCCCCCAGGACAGCTTTCCTGGTGGGGATGGGAGAAGAAATGCCAAACTAGAAAAGGTCAGATAGCAGATGAGTCTGGGAGATTGGAAAAGTTGGACATGGAAGAGAACTGACCTCGGTGTCTTCCTGTCTTCATTTCCTGTCTCCCCAGGAAGTGTCAGTCAGAGGTTTCAGGAAAGGGTGTTGTCATGGTAACTGGAGTTGGCTCTTCCCCTCCAGGCTGGACTGGGACAAGTGCCCTCATGTGCCCCCACTGGTGGAGGAAGGCAGTCTGAGGTTTCAGATGCATCATGGAAAATCCAGAACAGACTTTGTCTGCGAGGAGAGCAAGGCTGTGAAGAGTCTAGCCCAGAATGCAGTGAAGCCTGTTCCTGAGCTCATTAAAATGTAATCTGCGAAAACCATTTTCCCATTTTCTTGATAATTTGGGAACCCTCTCTTGACTTCGGCAAGTTACAAAGAGTGCCCAAAACAGAGGATGCTATATTTTTGCACTTTTATCTCCGTGTATTAGATTTTATACCAAGAAAAAAACCAAAAAAAAAAAAAAAAAAAAAAAAAAAAAAAAAAACGAGAACTTTTTAAAAAAGGGAGTCTTGATAGAGTAACCACATAATTCATCATCCAAACTAGCACACTTTTGAAAGTGAAAAGAAAAGGCTATTAATAATTACACTGGGACAACAGATATAAACTGGGCTGTGAATGCATAGTTAGGGAAGGTGTAGGGTCAGGGACAGACCAAATCACTCACTGGGCTGCCAGCTGCAGGAGGCCAAGGCTGTGCCTCTCTGACCCTTGTGCCTAGGATGGTGCTTGGTATACAGTAGATGCTCAAACTTCATAACTGAGTAAAGCCACAGTTGTCCTGGGAAGGCAGAGCAGGCCCAGGCCTCCTTAGTGACTTTCCAGAAGGCAGGGGGACTGTGAAAGGGGATCTGTGTTCCTAAGAGGCAGGTACCCAATGCATAAGTATATGTGTAATCTGTGTTTACTCATCCTGACTGTTAGCAGTTAATTGCCATCTGTTGACAAACCCCGAGGGGACATGTTAAGCAGTTCTTGACATTTGCATATGCATTCTCTGCTTACACATTTTGCTCACTCACATTTATGGGCCCCCATTTCCTCAAACCCATGCTCAATGTCCCACAGTTCATAACATGTACATAAGGGTGGCACTCCTGGAGTCTTATGGGCAAAAATGGCCTCCTGAAATGTCCATTTGGGGTCAGTCAGAGATGCTGACTGCAGACTGGGGCCTCTCCCAACTCCCAAGGCCACTCTGGTTCCCACCCCTCCTCCTCTCGCCTGCTGGGTCCTTCAGGAAGAGTGAAATGGTCCATTGACCCCTGAGGAGCAAAAGGGCATGTCCAGCTTTTTTTAGAGGTTGTGGACTCTCTGAGTGACACTGCAGCCCAAGCCACCAACAGCCAGGCCAGCTGCCTGAGGGTGAGGCCTAGCTGCAGCTCCTTGCCCACTTTTCACCTAGCCCTAGAACCAACTAGATCCACCCTCATTCCTCCTGCCCGTCCGAGGGCTTCGTCCTCTTCCCATGTCTTGGGAGAGATCCGTCTCCTGTGACAGACTCAAGATTCCAAGCTGAACTTTCCCATGCCACCGTCCCTCAAAATAGCCCGCGCCGGACTGTATTTATAGCTGTGTGAGACTCTAATGGGCCAATTTGTTTGAATTTCCACTGCTTTTGTGTTGAACTTACCCCTCACCCGTGGGCAGTCTCTTCAGGCCTTTATTGATGGGGTGTGTTAGGGTGGCGGGGCCACATTCAAGATGGTAGCTGTATGAGGCACGGGGGCTGTTTTGCATATTTACTGTTCTTTAAAGCTGGTGTTTTTTGTTTTTTGTTTTTTTAAAAGGAGAGAGAGAAAGAGACAGAGAAAGAGGTTTCTGTAAGTAGCCCGGACAATGAGAACAAGACCGGCTGTATGCCGAGCACGGGATCCTGGCCAAAACACATATCATTAGCTTGGACCAGCTATAAGCAAGGAAATGAGAAACATATGTTGGAGAGCAAGGTTAGGAGTGAAGGACTATGGGTCAATGACAGTCGCCCTAAAACTTTTCCCTTGTTCTTCAGCTGTGGCCTGGTGGTGTCAAATGTCATTCCAACTGCCTTGATTTCTCATGGTGGGGCTGCCTGGGGTTTTTTTTTTTTTTTTCCCTCTCTCTCTCCTCCTGCTGTTTCCTGATGGAACTTCCCCCCCCCCCGGGGGGGGGGAGGTGCCAAAAAGACAACAGGCAGAGAAGGGTTTGTGTGACAGTTTTTCTCAGTTCTGGGAAAATGACAAGCTTGTTTCCTAGGAAGCTCTTTCAGATTCCTCACTTTCTCTGAAATGACTGGGTCTGTCTCTTGGTTTGGGGTTTGGACTAGTTTTTTTGAGGGAAGAAAAGGGGGAAAGCATTTAGAGCAGTTCTTGCTGTTTCTCTCTTAAATATAATTAGATGTGCCTCATTACCTCACACTGAAAGACTTTTGTACTTTTGGAGCTGCGTCTCCTGAGATCTTGGATGGGCCACGGCTTGTCGGATCCACTTGCATTTGATCATATTAGCAGTTGTTTTTCCCCTTGACACGTTTGTCCTCTTGCTTGCTTTCCCTGAAGGGTCTGGAGCTGATTTTGCTAGTCTCCAGGCCACACCCAGGAGTGTGTTTGGGCCTAGATGTGATAAAGGGCCTGTATTCCATCCTTCCTGGCTTCCCTTTCCTCCACCACGTTCGTTTTCCTTCAAGTTTTTCCTGGACAGTTTGCTAACAAGGCTCTGCTCTCTTTCACCCTAGGGTCAAGACCCCTGTTCTCTATAAAACCCAGATGAACAACTGAATCACATGAAACTCAGAGGCGGTCCCTGGAGAGCGTGCTGTGGCTACTGTGCTGAAACCAACCACAGCGGCCCAGAAAATCCACCGGACCTGGATGCCCAGGCTTGGCTGAAGTCATAGAATGCCCACAGATACCCACCCATGCCCAGTGAGGAGATGCCTTGGAAGTGGGAGCACCATGGCAGGGAGGGGAAGGAGAACTCTCCCATAAATCGGCCCTGACCTTTATTCCTCTAAGATTTGGGAATGGTGTCGGGGTGGAAAACATTTTGAATAATTAAACATTCGGGCCCTGTTTATTTTTTTGCTTCCTTCTTTGGACCTTGTTCTGAAAATAAACATTGCTTTTAGTTTCCGGGCTCCTAAAATTCTCAAGTGTGAGCGTCCTGAAGGCCTTGGGTGGAATTACAATTGACTTGAGTTGAGGTGGACCTGTCTTCCCCAGGTGAGCGGGCTTCACGTGTATGTGTACACGTGTGCATGTTTCTCTTTCCCTACCATAGTCTCTGGGCAGCAGGCTTCTCTTCTCTGCATGTAGGTGTCCCTGGTCATGGGAGGAAGCCTCACTTGCTGATTTCAAGTACCTGGCAGATCAGAGGTGTGTGTGTGTGTGTGTGTGTGTGTGTGTGTGTGTGTGTGCCTGCTTAACAAAAAAATAGGAGGGGAATAAGCAGAGCCCAACTAAAATATGCAGGCAATGGGCATTTAAGTCTTAGATTGAGAGTGAGGTGAGATCTTGGGTAGGTGCCTAAAGATCTTCCAGTTTTAAGGAGTCTGCTTTCCAAATCTCTCTCCTCCCCTCTCTTTAATGGAAGATGGGAACTGGTGTTAGGTAGGAGTCCATGTGTTTTCTTTCTGTGTCCTTGCCGTTTGGCTGCCTCTCAAATCTCAACACAGTCAAAACATGCCTCCAACCCACCGTTTCCCGCTACCTCCTTTACAGTAACCTTCCTGGCCTGGTCACAATGACTTGCTGGCAACCTGCAAGTCTTCCAGATGGCCCCTCCATTTCTTCTCAAGCCCTGTTGTGGTCCACTTGTCAATGAGTGGCCACTGGGATCCTTGCAAACCCCAAATCAGATTAAGCCCATTTTCTTGCTGAAAACCCAGCTGGCCCCTGCCCGCTTCTCCCACTTGGCTTGAGCCATCTTTCCTTTGTCCTTTCCATTCCAGCCATTCCAGGCTCCTTTCTCTCACAACTAGAGTGGGAATAACAACAATGCATTCCACAGGGTGGGAAAGGTCAATTCACAACCACACACAAGACACCTACACTAGTATCTACCCATGCCAGGTGCTCCACAATGGAAATGCCATTAACAGTTTACTACTTTGAATTTTTCCAAGGACTTTCCTGCTTCAAAGGCCTTCATAAAGGCCTCTATCAGTTCTCTTTTCCCCTTTGTATGGATGACTCTTTCTTATCCTTCAAGTTTAAATGTCAACCCTTTAGAGTTCTTTTCTGATCAGTATGTTCAGAGTCCCAGCCCATTAACTCCCATTCCCATGATTTTCTCCTAGCCTACCCTGTTTGTTACCTTCATAGCATTTTTTCCAACTTGTGATTATATATTATTTGTTTGCCTGGGAGCAGGGCTCTGTCTGCTATCCTTATCAAGAAATATTTGCAGAATGAATGCATAAATGAGAGAATTTAGCTCCTTATGTTTCCTCTTCTGAGAGCTGACCTCTACCCATATTTTCTCCTATGTCACACTCTTCTCTTTCAAATCCTGTGTTTATTTATTCTCTTACCCTTTTGCTGTTGTTGACCTGGTCTCTTGGCGACGGTCTGTTTCTGAATCATCCGGACGCTGCGCATCTCTCTCTTTTTTCTCTACTCTTTTGCTCCTAGGCCAGTTTCTCCTTTGAGAGGCTCACACTTTCCTTTATATGTAAATGATAAATAATAGAATATGCAGTGCTCAGAGCGAGTTCAATGACTAATAACTCCTCATCTGCCAAGTTGGAAGAGTTCAAGGATGAATTAACTCATCATCTACCATTAAGAGATCAATGTCTATGCAATTACTCCATGAATATCCAAGAACAGGTGTCTTACCATCCTACTTGAAACACCGAAATGATGTGGGAACTCAGTGGAGGAGAAGTCATGGTCCCTACTTTTCATTTTTACCGCCACTCATTAGTGTGCACATTATATTACGTTGGACCTGAGTAACACGAGCTTAGAAGGAACAACCCGACCTGTCCTCGTGAATCTCTCTCTTCCTCATTTTCATAGCCAAGAACATAAGATGGAAAATGCCCTTGACTGAATTTTTTATTATTTATTGATTGATAGTCTTTTTTTTTTTCTTAAGCCTCCATGCACTTTGCTAATTACTTCTCTGGAAATCATTTTGCTTTCCCATTCACCCGAATGCTGCCACCTTTGGGAAAGAATGTGGCAGGGTGATGGAATGCTGAGCATCAAGAAAAGTCTTCCCACTCAAGCCCTGGTCCAACCCTACCCTGCGACCCAGTGCTCGCTGGAGGCAATGATGTGATGGTGAGGAAGGACACAGGCTTGGATCAGAGCAATTTTTTTCATCTGCAGCATAAAGATAACTGTCTTCATATTTCATTTTTGCCCCCACCTAGATTTATACTACCAACATGACCAAGTCACAGAAGCCTGTCAATTTCATTAGCACATTTGAGGCCCTTTGTCCCATCATGTGATCTGAGGGTGAAGTCTACATTACCCCTAGACTACAATGTTCAGTTGAATTATTAGGAAATATCCACATTATCATTAATTCCTCAAAGAAGAAAATAATGATCTTTTCTATTATACACAAAAGAGTCTCCACTAGTTTATAGATGTTTGAATGGGTAGCAGTTCAATGAGTTTCAATGAAATGAATTTTCTAGAATTTCATGGTGGTTAATTTGAGGAACAGAAGAGAACGCTGATTTTTAAAGGGGAAGGAGAACATGTTTCTTTAGTATGATGTATAGCATCATAATGGCACCTTCAACTTAGAGATTACCTTTATTTGAAAGCATATAAAACATTGTGTACACAGTATTGTGAACCTTGAGAATACAGGTATCCTTTTTCTAACGATGGAGTGGGTTCACAGATGCGATCTTCCCCTACATACACTGGAGGACAGCCAACACTATGTGGCCATGCCAGAGTTCCTGTGTTTCCACAGATCTCAGACTAGACCAAACTAATTTTTTTGGTGTTAGACTTGAATCAAAGAGGCAGCCAAGTTCTATTTAACTCAACAAGTAAAGCAAATGTTGATTGAGTGTCTACTATGTTTAAAGAATAGGAAAAGCATGGGTCTTGTTCTCAAGGAATTTACAACTTCGTGGAGGAGACAGACATATAAACTAACTTTAATGTAAATCACTATTAAATAAAGCATTAAGCAAGGAGTGTTGACAATTAGTTAGAGGCAGAATGGGAGAAGAGCTGCTATGGGTGGGGGTTGCCTATGAGAGTCAGCCTGCAGCAAAAAGAGCCCTGGGCAGAACCAGGCTACTTTCCTATAGGCACCAGGACACTTCTAATGAATGGGGACGTCTTGCTTCCTCTGAGGGGAAATCTGGTTGTTTGTAGCTCCTACCATGAGCTTCCCGCTTGTATGCTCTGAAGCCATGTAAATTGGTTTAATCCCTGCCACACATACCAGCCTTAAAAATTCCTCTCTTTCCCAGGGCCTCTTTCCCAAAGACTCCTTTCATCTCCTCTTTCGGAGTAAATGTACCAATTTCTTTAACTCCTTCACTTGTGGCATGCTGCCCAAATCCTTCACTCTCAGAGCATTTGTCTCTTAACACATTCTATTTTATTCATGTTCATCCTTATATGTGACATTGAAAATTCAACAGAACTCTAGATCTCTGTTGAGCAGTAAGTCAGTGTTTTCCCTTGTTGTGCATTAATATATCTTTATTTTTCTATCTGTATATTCATCCAACCTATTGCTGTTTCCATGAGTTTCTGTGTTATGAGGCCTTGCTATAATTACTAGAGGATTTAACAATGGAAAACTTCAGAGAAAGGCATATCTAGTGAGGTAACTGTTGGAGGAGACCATGCTGCCATCCCTATAGCCCCAGGTATCATTTGTATTTTTGGCAGCCACGCATCACACATTTACTAAGCTTGTAGACACCTAAGCTTCTAACGCAGTCTCTTAAAACCTAGGCTCATGGAGATCACCCTGGGTGGGTGGCTTAGTGTTTAGCTTTGGAACTGAAAGTGAGCACTTTACCTGATTTCATCATTTCACAGTTTAGACCATCATTTCAGTTCATTGAGATCTTTTGGAGATCTAGACCCTGCCTTCCAACTTCGAGCCATTCCTTTTAGTTCTGGACCACGTACAAGGAAAACAAATAGTTTAGGCCAGAACCATGGGGCCCACCAAGCCAGCGCTGACTCCACTTAGCTCTATGTGACCCACAGGTACTTGTTTCTTTATCTCAAACCATCAAGCAGATCATGAACATTCTTGGGCAAATGGGATATTGAAACCAAGATTGTATTGCCCGAAGGATCTGACCAATTTATCAGTATCAATGCTAAATGAGCACGTTAATAAAAAGCGGAACTGAGGATCAGGGCTGATCTACCTCGTGTCTGCAGAGGTCTCAATCTGCTCATATGGAACCTGGCAGCTGCGGATGGTCTGGGAAGGAGGTCTGCCCGCTCAACTCAGAGATGCTAAATCAGTGGATTAAGTCTCCAAACTGTCTCTGAGACTAGAGAGAATAACAGTGTCCTTTATAAGCATCTTGGATTTCTGCTTTTTAAATGAAATCCACTGGGTCCTATCAGTCTGTGGTTTGTCTGCTCTGGTTTTAGCGAACTCGTGATGGGGTTGTGTTGTGATTGGTTGGAGCATTCTGCCCTTCGGATGGGGGAACCCATTGACCCCTGACCACAGCCTCATCATACAGACAGTGTCAGAGGCGGCCCAATTACCTAAGAGGGCTGAGAAAAATCAAACAGAGGCTGGGCACGATGAGGGGGAAAAAACACACAGCAGGCCCAGCGTCAGTCCCACCGCTTAAATTACCACTATGTCAATAGAAGGTGATAAATCAAGGGAGATATTTACTGATTAAAATTACAGACTCCTACGGGAAACTGTATAAACAGATTGAAGAACAAAGCCTGGGGCGGGGGCGCTGAGCCCAGCTGAATCCATCCAGGCTCTGGCCAGTTGTTTCTGTTTCCAGCCAACTCTTGGACCCAGGGGTCACCGAGAGAGCAAGTTGCTCCACAGAACTCAGACTCACTACTAACAGATCCAAATATTTGTAGGGAAAGCTTAAAGGCATGTTGGGAAGAGATTCAGGACTCAGCTTCATTCACAAGGGATTCTCTTATTTCATTATCTACCTCCTCCTCCTCCTTCTTCCTTTTTTCTGGTTTGCTCTCGAGTCTGGTCTAGACTCAACAGAATGAACCAGAATGCCTACTCTGCATACACTGCCTGCCAGCAGAGGTCCTGATCTGCAGATGCTGATGGTGGGTATGAAGCCCAGCTCCACAGAATAGGGTCTTGTCCCAATTACCGATAGGCTTTCTCTGCATTCCATCTTGTCCACCCTTCCTGAACTAGGGACTGAACCCAGAGGGGCTTAACCACTGGGCCACATCCCCAGCTGTTTTATTCTTTGTTTTGAGACAGGGCCTTGCTAATTTGCTGAGGACTTTGCTAAACTGCTGAGACTGGTCTCAAACTTGCAATCCTTCTGCCTCTGCCTCCAGAGTCTCTTGGATTTTGAGCATCTTGTGCACCCTTCCGGAATGCCCATGTTGGTGGGGAACTGAGGCTTTGTCTGGACATCCTGGTCTCTCCATCATGTGACCAGTCATTCGGCTTTTCTGTATGGCATTCTCTTGAGGGAGGGAAAGGCCTTCTGGGGGTCATTGGCACATGGAGGACTTTAGAAGCAGACCTGCAGCTAGTCTGAGGGGCCCTGAACATTTCCTTTTGTCAGCTCTGCCTGAGGTAGTGGGATTATCACCCCAGGCCACTCTGATCTGATATGGGGCAGTGTAAGTGCATATTGGATGGACAGGGGAAGCCCGAGAGGGCCGCATGACATCAACACTGGCTCCATTGTCTAGGAGTGGTCTTGGGGTTAAATTTTGCCCTTGTAACCTAAGCTCTGTTCCTTTCCTTTCGTGCCCTGGACAGTACAATCATCAGTCTCAGGGAATAAGGCAAAAAGGTTCCAGGACCAACAGGTTGCAATGCCTGGGGGGAGGGAGGCCAGCTCTGCAATGTCACTAAATAAAAGAACAGCTTTGGGGACCTGGTTCCTGTTAGATTCAGGTGGTTGTTTTGTGGACTATGTAAAGGTGTCTGGCTGTGGGGACAATTCTGGTCTGGAACCAGCCCCCATTCTTCCTGCCACCTGCCAGTGAGTGCCCTGACAAAGGCCGGGTCCACCTGGAGGGACAGGGAACTTTTTCTACACACTCAGGACAAGTCACTTGTCCAAGCATGCAGCCCATGGGCTTTTGTCTACCTGGGGTAAGGAAACCTGTTTCTAACTGTCCCTGCAGGGGAGGCCACCTGCTCTTCAATGGCTCCAAGGTATAGAACAAGCTGTCCTCCCAGTCCTTCCTTGGAGGTGGAGAAGAGCCCAATGGTGGGCATTTAGAAGTCGTGATTTGGCCTTCTAAAAGGCAGCAGTGGCTAAGCCCTGTGGAGACCTGGCCCCCAGCCCCCATCCTTGAGCTCCTGTTCTTCTGCAACTGGGTCACTGTGATGCGAGTGTGAGGTGCGTCCTTTATTTTTCTCTCTCTGAAGGGAATTGTCAAGTCCATGTCTGAGTGAATCCCTTGTCCAGGGATGTCACTGAACCCATCTCTTTCCATCAGCCTCTGGAGATAGTGCAGATGACAGGGCAGACGTCACATAGTGTCTTAAGTTCTGGAAAACTCTGAGCTGTCCTTTTATCTATTTATTTCTCATAAAGGAAGGAAGTTGTGTTTAGAGCTGCTGTGCCCCACTGCTATGCCCCCTCCCAGCCTCCTCTGAACGGTGGCCAGGGTGTGCACTTATCTCCCAATGGAAGCACGCTTGGAGAGGAGACATTAATTACTATTTCATGGGCTGAGAGGCTGAAGTGGGCTCCTGCAAGCAGCGGGGGCGCTGTCATCTTCTTCTGCTCTGCTGGCGGAAAAATCTCTCTCTGCCCTGGAATAGCATGGCCTGGAGCCCTTTAAATGAAAAACAGTTGTGAAGCTGGCGGCGATTTAAGACTTCTGCCAGCACTTGAGTCTGTGAGGAGCAGGCCCTCAGGCATGCGGGCTGTGACTCTGCAAACAGGCCTGCGAGTGTCTTGGGCTCAGGCCAGGCCAGGCCTTCGCTCCACGGCTTCTCATCTCTCACGGTGGAACGTGGGCCCTCTTCGGTATATCCTCACCCTCCTGTCTGACTCAGCCTCTTGCCTTGTCTGACTTCCCAGGGTTCTAGGGTTTGTCACATGCTCAGTGAGGCCACCAGGGCCTGCTGTTTTCTCAGTGTTCTCTCAGGCCACCCATGGAAATGTCCAGGAAGTGACCAAAGCTTCTAATTGCAGAGTGACGAGGAGGAGAATAGACAGTGATGTAGCCACCAAAGAGGCCTTTGCAGGTAATGTGAACCCAAGCTTGGAAAAGGAATCCAAGTTTTATACAAGGCTTTTCCCCCCAGTGAGTTTCAGCAGAAGACAATGGAAATATCTGACAATGAAACAGTAAACTGGGGACTAACCACTAAAATCCCTTCTCTGTGTTTATGGCCTGGCTACTTCTAAGCCAGGAACCACTCCCCAGTGGGGATTTAGCTCAGTGGGCTCCGCCAGAGAGAGGGCAGGAGCTGAACCTGCAGAGGGACATAGAGTCAAAGCCAGGATTCTCTTCCCGAAAGAAGTTTTCCTGGGACATGATCCCTTTTGTTTCGGCCACCCCAGCGTGGGATGCCTTCCTCCAATATTCGAAACCATCTGGTATCTTTAATTTAAAAAATGAAATCTACCTGCAAAGATAAGAAGGCCTGAGGTGTCAATATCTGTAAGATCACTTTTGGGAGAAAAAGAATTCAAACTTGAAAACATACTTGTTTCCTTAATCAAATTCAGTGATATTCAACAGGTTGTCTTGACAGACGTGATTGATTATCTCTTCCGTGTGGTGGCAGGAAACAGGGCTGGAGGGATGGGTACACAGAAGACACTGGGTAGAAAATTAAGGAATTTGTGTTGTTTCTAATAGACAGGGACTATTGAATAGCAAAGGAGTGACCCTAGTAGAACTATGCTTTAGATGGGCCATTTCCAAATGATGCTTCCGGATATGTACCAGGAACTGGGTTAATTGTTTTATTTCATCTGTTCACTTTAAATTCCCACATAATTCTAGGATTTCATGCCTACAATTAACTAAGCTCCTCATCTTTCAGATGGGCAATCTGTGGCTCAGGGACGTTGAGAAACTTGCCTAAGGTCACACAGCTTGCAAGTGGTAGAGCAAGGGTTGGAACCCGAGTCTAAATGACTCACGAGCCCCTGCCTTTAACTATTCTAAAGCTAACTTAAAGTTGATGTTGTTTCCTCAAGAAGTAAGCAAGGGTCCCAAAAAAGCCACACTTATGTATGGAAGGGGAAGACATCTGGACCTGAGATCATGAGACACAGAGTCTGGGTTGATAGATTTAGCAAATAAAACTGTAGGCTGTCCAGTAAAGTTAGAAATATCACTCTAATGAATTTTTGTAATCTTAAAAATGGCTGAGTACAGGACACTTATGGCATCCTGACATGATGCCCTAGGATAAAATCATTAGTGATAGGGCAAGACTCATACTTATGGGCTGCCCAGTTACCCCACCTGGTGTGAAACCTGTGTCGGTCACTCTCCTGCGGCAGACCCCTCTTATCCCAGCCCTCCTAGACTGCAACATATGGACATTAATATCATCACCCTATGGTCGTCATAGGATTAACTGAGATGATATAAAAATGCCCAAAAGACTGTGAGGCATATAGTAGGTGCTCAATAAATGCTTTTTTGGGTGAAGTAGGCAATTCCTTTTTTTAAATTTTTCCAGAAAAAGCTTTCTTTTCTTTCTTTTTTTATTCAGAAGAACACTTAACTCCTATTGAGTATTTCATTCATCAAAGAACTTGGCCTTTTCATGAAAAGATATTTTTTAATGGGGGTTACTTTTTGATGTTTCATGTAGTCTGTATTTAAAAACACCAGCCATTTCCTCTGATGATAAAGTTGCTACATAAGTTGAAAAAAAAAACAGAGCAAGAGAAACAATGCCCATTATATTATCGTCAAGCCTTTATGATGTAGGTATTAAACGTGAACCGAGAGGTCGTCACACTTGGAAAATATTTCCATCTGCAGAGCTCCGTTCTCCATTCTGTCGGCTCAATTAAGCCTGAGAATTTAAATTATCTCTAACTCTAAAAACATGCATAGAGACTTCTGAAAGTGGAAACTACTTCAGGGCTTAGAAGAAATTCTGTGGGAGTGAAAGCACTCATAGCTCTCGGGCCAGCGAGGCCGACCCTTCCAGATCTTTGCATGGGGTGGAAAGACCGTAGAACTCAAATCAAATCAAGTCAGAATAGACAGCCTTTCTCTCAAGAAGCGTGTTGGAAGCAACATGGAGGGACGGATGAATCGTGTGCGAAAAACACACACTTGGTGGGAAACATATTTGTCTAAAAACATCAAATTAAAAACTTCTTAGAGTGACGGCATTTCTTCCTGTCCTTCTCTCATTTCCAGTTCATTCTTATCTGAATTCTGTCAGCTTTCAAACTGACATTTTCCTGTTCTGATCTTTTCTCAGATAGTAAAGAGGGATTTTTTTTTTTTTTATTGGCCTGATGCGAACAGCAAATCAGCCTACAGAGAAACGTCAAGGACAGTGTGGAGACCTAATCCCTGACCCCTCTGCCCTCTCCTAACTAGCTATTGACATTGAACTTAAAAAAGCTGCAATTCTGAGATGAGATAATGTTTTGGAGGAAAAGGGAAAAGGGCTATGGTGAGAGGCATGGGG
This sequence comes from Aplodontia rufa, assembly GCA_004027875.1. Classification (NCBI taxonomy): domain Eukaryota; kingdom Metazoa; phylum Chordata; class Mammalia; order Rodentia; family Aplodontiidae; genus Aplodontia; species Aplodontia rufa. The sequence continues at coordinate 15,744 of PVKS010041164.1, forward strand.
GTTGGGGGCTTCAGAAGTGAATGTGTGGCTGGGCTGTGAGTCAAACTTCAGGCTTTTAAAAGTTCAGTGTTGCTTAAAGGATCCAGTAAAGAAAACAGGCTTTATCTTTTATTTATTTTATTTTACTTTTTGGTGCTGGGTATTGAACCCAGGACTTTGTGAATGCTGGCAAGTGCTCTATCACTGAGTCACAGCCACATTCCCAGTCCCACGCCCAGGCCTATACCTCATCTTTTATACCAGAAATGGGGTAGGCAGTTCTCTTTGGAGGTCCCTGTGAATATGGAGTGAAGTTGTGATGTCTCCATGATCCTTGGTGGAGAGAATGGTCTTATGGTTTGTATGTGGGGCCCACTGAATTGTCTTTTTTTTTTTGCAAAGCGGGGAGAGGTACCAGGGATTGAACCCAGGGGCACTTAACCACTGAGCCACATCCCCAGCCCTTTT
>PVKS010041165.1:0-16180 GCA_004027875.1 Aplodontia rufa
AAAAGTATATGTGTTACTGTATATTTTTCACAACAGCATTTTCTTAACCACAATCAATGTTTAAATGATTATTCTGCCTTCCATAGCAAGTAAATATGTCTCCTCTGCACATAAACTGTGTCATTACTGGGCTGTTGGGATTTTTACTTCACAGTGTAAATGTACATCAGTTTTTATATTTGTGAATTCATCTGCGGGAGGAGTAAAGAAAAATTCAGAAGTATTTAATGATTAATGTGATTCTCTTTTTGTTCTATAAAGATTTAAAAGTATATTTTATTTTATTTTACTTGTTTGAAATTTACAGAACACACCTAAGTAATTAGGATATAACAAAATTACCATTTTGCAAACTTTTTGTTTTTTAAACCTATTTCTAAAAAAAAGATGAAAATTTAAAAATAAATCCTTAATTTGTAATTAAAAAAAGAATGAGAAATGAAATGATGGTACACTTAACTATTAATGAATTTATCAAAAAAAGAAAAACCAAAAGATAATTTATTGGATCATTCAAAGAAAAAAATACAAAATACTGTATAAAGTTAACACAAAGACAGAGTCTAAGAGGAGAGCAAGGTAGATATTTTTAAAAAGTTAAATTCATTTTTAAATCAGAAAGAAAAAAATAAAAACAAAGAAATGAACGTAAGGATAAGGAAAAGAATGACAATGGGAAATTGTATTATTGAAAGCATCAAGAGATCAAGAGGCTCAGTTATATGGAAGCTTATAATAAAGAAGAGGAGATGCATAATGGGAGTTTGCTTAAATCTGTAATCTAATCTTTTATTGATACATTATGATTATACATAATAGTGAGATTCATTAAGATGTATTTTTACATTCTAAATGTCCAATTTTAAAAGTACCAGTACCCAAAAATATTTTATATTAGCATCCAGTACTAGGGTAGTATTCTTTTAGCTTAAAATATGGCAGTCTCTAGTTTGCTTATACTGCTAAGGTAAGGGTACTCCATTAAGCTATGACAGACAAATAAGTTACCAGGTGACTTCCCTTAGCTGAAATTTTATGCGTGGGAGATGTAAGAGTTCTGCTAATAAAGCTGCATGATTCCTTTAAAACCTGAGTCATTACCTAAGGAGGATTAGTTTGGGTGGGTTGCTAAGAAACAGATTATAAGTAGAAAGACTAAATGAAAAAGGCTGTCCTCAGGAATGACAACTAGAACCGAGAAAGGGAGAAATGGGGAGAAATTTTACACACTTTATAGTCCTTGAGAGCAAATAGAAAATAATACAAATAGAAAATATCAGAATATTTGAAAACTTACTCAGCTCTTGTCTCCAAATCTGCAGATTTCTTGAGTTTTGAGTATCCATCTCTGGGTGATGGTCTCTGAACGGCTTCCAGAGGGAAATGCTGGGCTATGAGCACATACTTACTCACTTTAAGGCAACCCACACCCTCATTCAAAAAGTGCATCTCCTCCTACAATCATTTCCAGTAGGGAACAGTCTACTCTGAGATTTCTAGTTCTGATTCATTTTTATGGAATTGGGAATATTTTAGATTTGCTTCATGATAACTTTACATTTTAAATATTTGGAAAAAAAAGAGGTGCTCGTTATCTCTAATTAATAAAATCATTGAGCTAGAAGAAAATTTAAAATATATTCTGACCCAATTCCTTTATTTTGTTTTTCCATCCAGGACATGTCAGTTCTTCCTCATTTAAAGGACTTGAAAATTCATTTATTTCCTGGGTTTTCTACTTTTTATTAACTTAATAATCCAAAGGCTGTCCTTTGCAAAAAGAAAATTTTTCATCCTCTTAATGAAACCAATGTCCACTTAGTTTATCCTCTGTGGATACAAAGAAGTTGCCAGCAATGCTCTCAGATAAATATTTAATATCCTTAAACTTGATAAAATCAAATAAAGATCACTTCTCTGTACCCTCTAGTTTTAATCACCTCCATTCTCTAAGTCTTTCTTCATAGGATCCATTTCCATCACTCTATCTTTGCCTCTCTTGGCAAGTCTCCCCATTTTCCCACCAAACCTCTCATTGTATTGACCTAGAAAGAAATTATAATAAATGTTTTAAAAACATAAACAAGAACAAAAGTACTGAATGCTGACTATCAAATAGTATACTCTGGTTTACTAATTTTTTCTCCATTCTTTTATCACCTAATTTTAACTGATAATACATTATTTTATTTTACAGTAAGTTAGATCACCGAATATGTTTCTTCCAAGCAAGTTTTCAGTCACTCTCCATCTTGATTCCATGACTGGAGTTTTATTTTTCAATAGTTTTTATCAGTAGTACCTAATGAACTTTCTCTTATATATGCCTTAGCTCTTCTCTAAAGAAAGGTAAAACAGACAGGTTTGCTAAGAAGATGACAAGCATATTTGTCTTCATTTTCAATGCTAATAAATTACCCTAAAGATGCCTGGTATGGTTAACAACTTGACTTGCATCCTTGTTTTATCCTGAACTAAGCCATCCTATAAACTCCAGGCTCTGTAGCCAACCCTCAGCTGCACCTTTGGATCTCCAAATCACTTCCAAATCCCACTTTAAAATTAAGGTTACCTCTTGTTCTCTGTATCCGCAATAGTTCATATTTACCTTTCTGCTGTAATCATCTTCCCCCACCACCAGCACTTGCTTCTGCCTGACCCCACACCAAAGTTTAGCTGATATGTGCAAAGAGAAAACTGTGACCTGAGACTTCCCTGTTGCTAAAACTAAAATAGCTTAACATCTTACTGCTGTGAGCATGCCAAGCTTCCTTCACAGTTATTCACAGGCTGTTATCTCAATCACATCGAGGTATAGCAAATGTTTCTATAAATGGAAAAATTAATTGCACAGGAGGACAGTGACCAAACACAGCTATAATGACCACATGCTGCAAAACTAAAGTCAATTAGCCAAGGAAATTGACTCCTAAAGATGCATTCATCATGATCAAAGCAACAAGGGGGAAATCCTGCTAATGGGTCACAGGAGAGAAGGTGACGCTGGAATCTTTAAGAAAATCAATCTCTACCACTTTCTTTGCCAGTTTAAGTCCTCTCATGATGAATAAAAATATCTTGAGGTAATATGTTGATATTCACTTTCCAAGAGACTCATAGAAATTATATGAAACATCCTCATAACTCTCAATTTTCTCTATGCATAGACAAGTGAAAGAATAAATTACTAAAAATTTAACTTAAAATTGTCTTATAAATTTTATTAAATTATAAACTGTACACATTTTCATAAGCATTTTGAATATAGAGGCTTTATCTAACTCATTAATTTTTTTCCAAAGAAACAGTTTCCTGCAGTCGAGGGAAGCTAACATAATTAATGAATTTAACAAAGGAGTCCAGTTGTCAAAATAATTCCATTATTCTTTACTATGACTGTCATTTGGACTCACAAATGACATAAATAAGTGTTGACTTCAAAATATTAAGAGGCAGAGCTGGAGCAGTGGTTCAGCAGTTTGACACTTGCCCGGCGTGCGCAAAGACAGGGTTCAAACTCCAGCACCACATGCACAATGAAGGGTTGGAGCAACAAAAGCCACATGAAAAACTAAATAAAATTGATTCTCTCTTTCTCTCTCTCATTAAAAAATATATTAAAAGAAAGTAACAGGACTTGTTTCTGTCTTTTTTTATTTTTTATTGAGAGACAAAAATTTTAAATCTTCATGAGATACAATATAATGCCTTCACACATTTACATATTGTACAATGATCAACTCAGGTGTTTTAGGTTATCTGTCACTTCAAACATTTAACATGGCCTCGTGTCATTCAGAGGATTGAGAAGATTGAGGAAATCACGTTTTTCCACCTGTAGTACATTGTAAGCATTGGTTTATAAAGGGAGTCCTCTTTTTTTAAGTTGTTTATTACTTTTAATCTCCATTCCCCATTGCTAATTCCTTTCCCTCAAAGATAACCAGTCTGGTGTTTTAAAAGTACACCTTACTGTTGTATGTGTTATTGTGAGGCATGTATTATTTTGTGTGGATGTACATATAAAATAAACATTCATCTCATTTTAATTCTTATTTCTTCTTAGCCTATGTTGCTACATGTATACCCCTACTGAATGGCCATGCACCACGTTCTACCTATCTGATGATGCAGATTACCTCCAAGTTTTTCCACACCACTACAATTTGATTTTGCAAGAATTGGATGCCTTCCTCCAACTAAAATCCGCACATCACAATAATGATAATATTCATCAGGAGCATATCAACCTAATAATACTTGTTAAATTCTTAAATACTTACACACTGGTTAGAAAATCATCACTTCATAAGTCCCTTAGAGTTCCACCTGTCCCCAAGTTCTTCCCCCAGAAGTCCTTACAAATCAACTAATAATAGTTAGTACCTTGAACAGCAGGAGTTTTAGGACTGCTCCAACTCTGTGACCAGCATCTATTCTGAGAGGTCCTTGCAGTTGTGTCATATTTTTCATATTATACCTGCTCTATAATAAATGCAAAACTGCAATGAATACCTTCATGAATGTCTCCCTGAAGATTAGCAATGACTAGACTTGTGTCTTTCAGAACATTGTAAGGAATTGACCCTTTGAACCAGTGATCATTATTCTATTAATCACTACTTTATCACATGGAAAAAAGTTTATAAAATAAAGCAAATGACTAGTCTAAATCATGAACAACTTCCAGGATTAGAAATAATATCATAGGAAAGAAAAGAATTTTCCTCCCAATTGTCCTTAATCCCAAGTTGAGGGCATAGAGAGCAATACTAACTTATCCATGTGGCTATGTTAACAGTTAAATGTCAAAGATTTGTGACAGTATGCAAATGCCCACTCAAATAGTATTATGCCAGAGAGTCTGAGTAAAATAGGAGAACCAGGAGCTGGTCAAGGTGATTACATAGCCAATATACTTCAGTAGAACTTCTAGGGGAAACGAATAGTCATGAAATTCAAATGTCAATTCTAAAGGCATAAAATTGGGAAACTCAAACTGAGAGAGCCCAAGGATTCCCTCCATCTAGATAGAGGCAAAAATAACTGAGTCCAAGAAGGAGCAAAAGAAGAGGATCAGGAACAATCACATACACAGTGTGCTTTTACAATCTGACCAACGTGGGATGGAGTTGAAATAAACCTTTGTTTATACCCCAAAAGTATCTAAATGATAGATGCAGAAACCATAATCATCAAACTTCTTGGTAACCAGATGGAAAGGACTGACTACTTACCAGGAAAAAAGAATGCAGATGCCATATGTAACACCTAAGAAGTCACCTCTCTGTTATTAAAATCAGATAATAAATCAACAAGGTAAATTTAATATCACTAGTGATGTCATGTAGATATTATGTGATAAGAAGTTCTCTTCACATCTTGAGCGTTTCTTACAAAAACTCAGAACCTAAGCCAAAGGAAAACTTTAAACTGGAAATAAGGGACATTCTACAAAACAAGTAATATTCTTCAAAGCTATCACAGCCATGAAAAACAAAATAAGACTATGAAACTGTCATAAATCAGAAGAGACTAAGAAGACATGATAACTAAATATAATGTGATATCCAGAAATGAATTCTAGAACAAAAGGTAGACATTCTCAAGATTTGAATGCTTTCCCTCATTTGTGGAGGCTAGAGCAAAACCCACGCTTGGGTGAAAGGCTTTCAAACTCATTTATTAGATCCAGCAAAGACAGAGCAACACATAATTTAGGGAAACCATAGATATGTAGGAAAGGGAGGGGGAAGGAAAGAAGCAGGGGGAGAGAAGAGGGAGGGAGGATAAGGAGGGATTTAGGGAGACAATTAGCATACTCTTTACACCCCCCCTGAAGTCAAATACTACTTATGCAATCATTTAATTCTGAAAAATTCACAATCTAAACATTTATATTAGTTGTAAGGGAGAAATATAGAAGAATCAAGAGATTGAAGTGTGGGTGATGTGGGAGTAACTGTTTTAAGAGCAAATGCATATCATGTTACTTTATATGCATTTGATTGTACAATAACTCAACTCCTTAAAAATAATTTTTTAAAAAGAAAATAGAAAACCAGCAAAATCTGAATAGAGTTTAGACTTCAATTGGTAGAAATGTTGATTACTATTGATTTCTCGGTGTTGATTCCTCAGATTTTGGAAAATGTAAAATAATAATATTAGGGGAAACCAAAACTGGGTAGAGGGTATATGGGAACCCATTTTACCAACTTCGTACTATTTTTGTAAATCTAAACTTGTTCCAAAATAATACCAAAATATGAGGAGGAGAAGGAGAATAGGGGAAGGGAGGAAGGAAGGAAAGGAAGAGGCACTGGGAATTGAAATTCCATGCATGTATGATTATGTCAAAATGAATCCAACTAATAAATGCATAACTATTTGTACAATTATAATGCATTAATAAAAACATTATAAAGGATTTATTTACAATTATCAAGAAGACAAATAACAATAAATGTTGGTAAGTATATGAAAAAATGTACACTCATTCATTGTTGGTGGAACTACAAATTAGTCCAACTACTCTGGAAGGCAGCATGGAGATTCCTATAAGAACTAGGATTGAAACTACCATATGACCCCAGCTACCCCACTCCTCAGTATATATCCAAAAGATCTAAAATCAGCATACTACAATGATGTAGCCACATCAATGTATATAGTAGCACAATTCACAATAAACAAGCCATGGAACAAACCTATGTGCCCTTCAACAGATGAATAAAGAAAATGGTATATATACACAACATAGTATTACTCAGTCATAAAGAAAAATGACATTATGGCATTTGCTGGTAAATGGATAAAGCGAGAGACTAGCGTGCTAAGTGAAATAAGCCAGTCCCAAAAAGCCAAGCATATGATTTTTCTCTGATATGCAGAAGCTAATCCAAAATAAGGGGGTGAGGATATAACAAAAAAGTAGAAAAATCAATGGAGTAGACAACAGGGATTGAAAGGAAGGTATGAGAGATAAGAAAAGAACATTGGAATATATCTGATCTAATTTTCCTATGTACATATATGAATATACTACAATGACTCTCACCATCCTGTATATCCACAAGACACTAATTTATAAAATAAACTATAAGTAAATAGCAGAAAGATCAGTAGAGCGGAGGAAAAGGAATAGGGGAGTGAGGAGGAAAGAGAAGGGAGAAGTACTGGGGACTGAATTAGAGCAAATTATGTTCCATGCTTTTATAATTTTGTCAAAACAAATCCTAATGGTATGTATAACTAAAAAGAACCAATAAAAGTAAAAATAAAAGATCTTATTTAAAAAGAATAATAAAAAGAAATATAAAATACGACTGAAAATATTTATCAGTGAAATGTCTAAGCATTTATTAGAATTCTGCTATTTGTAGACATCTTGAGGTACAAGGTGAATGATATATGCTGTGTGTCAGTGAAAATTACTAGTCCAATAGGATCATCATAGTTCCAACTAAAGAGACATGATCTCAAGTGATAGAAGACAGCAAAAGACCAAGAGTTTGTCAACCTATATCCTAGATTTAGGCCTTCATACAGTAATTTTAATATCTTTATTTTCCAGTAGCTGAACTTCCAAAAATTAGAAAACTCTGGGATGATTTATAATTTACATTACATGATCTACTATAAGCTTAATACTTTTCTAGGTAACCGCATGTGCTGTATATAATCATTCAGCTCTTCTGTACCTATCTTCTCTCTCCGTGATGCAGGAATTTGGGCTTTGTCAACTTCTTTCCCAGATCCTTCTTTTTTAGGATGTACCCTTAGAGGTTGACAGAGTGCTATTGCTAGGCTGGAAGCAGAAGAAGGGACTTGCTTCTTCCTGGTTGCTTCCTTGGATGTCCTCTCTGCTTATCCTATGAGATTCACCCAACCACACACTTCACCTCTGCAGCCTTGGTTGCTTTCCAAAGCAATAGCCCAACTTGGTTGCAATTTTTCCAGTGCAAGAGAAACGCATCTCCCACCCTCTTCAAGAACATCTGTGCCAGACAGAGGCACCTCTACCTCAGCGTTATGTCCTGTCCTGTAGGTCCTCTTTTATACAGAGACACCCACATCAACAGACAGTACCCATTATTCAGATATTTGAGTTTCATCTCTGCAGGCCTTTTCCTCAAGGTTTTAATAATTTGGGGACTGTAAATTTTAATAACTCTAAGGCAAAAATTTGTTTCTTATACATACTACATCTATGAACTTAGAGGTCATTCTTTTTCAAATAACTACTTAACTGTCATTGACACAATTACATCAAATTTTGTTTAAAGATGTAATTGGGTTTTATGTGTGAGTCTAGAATGAGGTGACATCTATTCTATAAAGTAGAATAGATGCTCTGATGAGCTAAGCATAGGAAGTTGGTTTTAAAAGCAGAAAAGGACTGGAAAAAAATCAGAATCAAAGACAAAAGTAGAGTGGTTGCTTCAAAGTGACTTCCCTTAAAGGTTTAAAACAGAGGAGATTTTCTTATTACACTGATTCAGCTTCTTTGGAATCTCCTGGACTGAGAAGAGTTTGTTTTGGTTTGAAAACTGGCCCATTTCAAAGTTCAGTCTGATTACATGGCACTGGGCATAGTGAGTCCATTCTGAATTGGTCTGGTCTGCTGAGGCCTAGTGTAGGAGGCTACTCCATTAATGGCTTCCCACAAAAATTGTATGATACAATTTTATGCATAGTTAATAATTCATCGTATCAAAATTTCTCTTTTCAAAAAAAACTGTTATGGCTTCTGAATCAATACTGGACTTTGAAAAAATATGATTCACAAATACATAGCTATAAAAAAATACATAGCTATGAAATAATGAGCTGAAGAGATAGAAAACAAATCAGCTGAATAGTATGACATCAGATTCAGTAAAAATTAATACTTATATTTATAGTAAGATCATCTATATAAACTGGAAAAATACAAAATAGATAATAGGCAACATACTGACTTTAAAAACGGATTCTTTAACATTCATATTAATTCTATTTGCCATTATGTAGGGATAAATAGCCACAACTTTTAGTCTTCAAGTCTATTTATAAGGCAGTTAACAGAGTAATATCACAATTCAATATGGTCAGAAAACAGCAGAGCACAGCACAAGTTAATAAAAGGTGACAGTTTGGTTAAATTTAGCATACCTTATAAAGTAAATGTCCATCTGAAATTCAAGTATACTTTGCTTTTTCATATATCCTCAGTATATTTAAGAAATTTCATTATAATTCACAAAATGAATGCATAATCTTCTCATTGCTGCCTTCATTTCTTTATTTCTAAATGTATAGATGACTGGATTTAGAAAAGGAGTAATAACTGCATCAAAGATGGCAAGGAATTTATCCAGATGTGACATGGGGAATGGCCACATGTAGAAAAAGATTAATGGCCCAAAGAACAAAATCACCACAGTGACATGAGCCGACAGAGTGGAGAGGGCCTTGGATAAACCACCCAAAGATTTTTTGTGGACAGTCACCAAAATAAAGACATAAGAGATGATTAAAATTAAAAAGGAGGCCACAGAAATAAATCCGCTATTGGCAGTAACCATGAATCCCAGTGTGTAGGTCTCTACGCAAGCAAGTTTTATAAATCGAGGAAGGTCACAAAAAAAGCTATCTAACTCATTTGGCCCACAGAAGGGCAAGTCTACAACAAAAGCCAACTGAGTCACTGAATGAATAAGGCCAATAATCCAGGCAGCAACTAGAAACAAAATGCACCTCTGTGGGCTCATTATGATCAGGTAGTGGAGAGGTTTACATATGGCAACATATCGGTCAAAAGCCATGGCTATGAGCAGCACCATCTCAGTGCCCCCAACTGCATGAATAAAGAAGATCTGAACTACACAGCCCCCAAAGGAGATGGTTTTGTGCTTTCTGAAAATGTCATAAATCATCTTAGGAGCTGTGGAGGAGCAAAATATCAAATCAATGATGGAAAGGTTGGCTAGCAGAAAGTACATGGGGGACTGTAAACGAGGGTCAGAGAACACAGTCAGCACAATGAGGAGATTTCCCATTAGACTTGATACATAGAACACACAAGAAAAGATGAAGAGGAAGAGCTGAACTGCCCATGAATTGGAGAGTCCCAGGAACACAAACTCAGACAACACAGAGTGGTTGGCTTTGTCCATTGCCTCTGTCAGCAGTGACACCACTCATGTTACCTAAAACAGGAGAATAAGAACAAACTCTTAGGACAAATGGCACTGATCTTGGCAAAATCATGGGCAATTCAAGAGTTGTCAGAAAACCAGACAAAGGTTAATTTATGCATCTGGAAACAATTTTGTTCATAAAACAATTCATATTCCTCTATTACATATTTTAGTGCCAAAAATGCATTACACAGAATAACTCTTTCACTTCTTTGGATGGAAACCTCTGTTGTATTTTAAGTCTTATTTTGTAGTCACAGCTCATATAAAAACATGAACTAAAAAACTTTTTACACATTTAGTATGTTTACTACATAAGTGACAGTGGGTTTAATAACTTGTATTCGTCAATATATTAAAACCATATGTACAAACACATTCCCAAGTCCTTTCAAAGTCTTTCTATGCATCTTTAAAGACTGGAGATGTACATTTCTCTTATTTGTAAAGTGGACAGAAAAAGTGAGTTACTTTAGAAGACGGCATTACAAACAAATGTAAAGGACAGCAGATCGTGGCACTCACCATGAGCGCTAAAGAAGCTGACACAATCATGGGTACTGTGGAAGAGATTCTGATCAAGGGTCAGGGGAAGAAAAATATAAGACATCACGTAAAAGAGGCAACCAGAATGACAGCGATGAATCAGGAATCCCAATTAAAGGAGAACAAGTAAGCGTGAACATAGAAATGTTAAAAGTTTTGGAAATGCTCCTGTCCACTTGAATTTAAAGATGTTTAACCTCATAAAATAAATACATACTAAAATAATAAGAAAAAATTTTTTCTTTTTAGTTTAGAAGATATTTAAACATTTGACAAAAGTCAGGGTTTTGGGGGTAAGAAGGGAAACAAGCAGCCTCATCTGGTGGTGGGAAACCAACCTGATAAAACATTTGCCGATTTGGAAACATCTGAACTTTTACATGCTTACGTACTGTAACTCAGCTGTTCTGCTTCTAAAAGGGAGAAATTTTTCTGAATATATGTTTGTGTACATATGAATAAAGTAGGCAAAGAAATAACATTTCTTTGTTATTTTAATAGAAGTATTCTTTTTGATTTTTTATGTGTGGGGGGTTGTTGTTGTTTTTATGTTTGTTTTGTTTTATTTTGTTTTGTTTTGTTTGTGCCAGTGATTTAACCCAGGGGCACTCAAAAACTGAGCTGTATCCCCAGCCCTTTTTTATTTTTTATTTTGAGACAGGGTCTTGCTCACCAAGTTGCTGAGAATGGCTTTGAACTTGGGATCCTCCTGACTCGGCCTCCCAAATTTCTGTAGTTCCAGTTGTATACCACCACGTCCAGCTGAAGTATTGTTTTTAAAAGCAAAATCTTGACAATGTAGCGTATAGACTAAGAGACTAGGTAGATAACGTCTATGGAGTACTATGCATCCATTCATAATACTGAGGTAGACAATGTACATAGGACAGACAGGAGAGAGAGCAGCAGTTTCCAGCACTGCTTTTTGCCATCTGAGGTTTCTTGCTTGCTTGTTTGTTTGTTTGTTTGTTTTAAAGGCAGAGGGCACATGAGAGAGAGAGAGAGAGAAACAATTTATTTAGTTTTTAATGTGGCTTTCGTCACTCCGAGACTTCATTGTGTACGTGGTACTGGGGCTTGAACTCACTCAGGCCTGCTGGGCAAGCACCATAACCACTGAGCCACTGCTCCAGCCCCCTTGCCATCTGGTTTTAAAAATAAAAAGACCAATAAAAAAATACAGAAGTAGAAAATGTCTAGATTAATACCCAAAAACCTGTTAAGAATAACTGTCTCTAAGGAGTTGTGTTGAAAATGTAATAAAGGAGAAGAGAACTTTTGCTTTTCACTTTGTGCCTATCTTAAATTTTGAAGTGAGCATATACCAGTAAGGCAAATATATGTGGATTTTGAAAATTACACCATTTTTATTTTCAGAACAACCAAATATAAAATCATAATCTGTCCTTGTTGTTCCACTTCTCTTTATGCCATACACTCTAGGCTACACTGCTTCCTCTTCACTGGACATGCTTTACCTTTCCCTTGCATACTGCAGCTGTGTGTTCACTCGGCCCGCAGTGCATTTGCCCTCATTGCATCTCTAATTCTTCCCATTCTTTCCAACCCTGCAAAATTCCTTCTGCCATGGTCCTCTTTGATACTTTTACCTTTATATACACTAAATGGAGATCAATTTTTCATATATTTCAGTAATCAAACCAAGAACACTAATAACAGTAGTACCGTTCTGATAGTGGTCCAAAAAGGACACTTTAGAATTTCCTGTTATTATACATAGTGTTTCTCCACTGCATCTTTAAAATGTCTTTTTCAGACTTTCTCATAATAGTATAAATGATAATCACATTTGTAAACAGCAGCTCAGCTTGGAGTTAGATTCTTTTTATAGAGATGATCATCAGATAACTCCCCACTGATGCAATTTATCCAAGCAGATGACTGAACTCTGAGTTGCTCAGCTAGAACTTAAAAGTTTTCTGTCAATGCTATCAATTTCAATTCAATTCTAAACCATTTTTAATTTTCACATAAAATCTTATTTTACTTCTAAAATTTTATACATATTATGCTAACAAAGATTTTTAAATTAGATGAATTACTATGTTGGTAAAAATTTGGAAAACAAGCTTCTACACTGAGTGGTTCAGCTTTGTAGTCAGTTTTCCTTGTTTAATCTGTATTGAAATCTTGAGGGCTCTGACATTTCATAAATATATATATATATATATATATCATAGTGAATCTCACCTTTATGTACATCCACAAGACACTAATTTTTACTTTTAAAAAAAAAGCTATAACAGCTGGAGCAGTGGCTCGGCAGTTATGGCATTTGCCTGGCATGCGCAAGGATGCAGGTTTGAACCACAGCACCATGTACAAAATGAGGTGTCAGAGCAATGAAAGCCACATGAAAAGCTAAAAAAAAAATTGATTCTCTTTCTCTCTCACTTTCCCTCTCTTTAAAAACAGATACTATAAATAAATAGCAAAAAGATCAGAAAAAGTAGAGGCTAGGGAATAGGAAAAGGAGGAAGGAAGGGAAAGGGGGAATAATGGGGACTGAATTACAGCAAATTATATTCCATGCTTATATAATTATGTCAAAATGAATCCTAATATCATGTATAACTACAAAGAACTAATAAAACATCATTTCAAAAAAAACCTTGAGGTCTCTGGCTACCACACTTTTTAAATTTTTTATTAGAGTTGAGTTATTGTATAATCATAAATGCATATAAAGTAACAATATGATATGCTTTATTCCTAAACCAGAATTACCCCACATCACCCACACCCCAGTCTCTTGATTCTTCTACATTTCGCCACTACAAGTGATATAAATGTTTAGATTGTGAATTTTCCAGAATTAAATTATTGCATAAGTATTATTTGGATTCTCAGGGGGATAAAGAGTATACTACATTGTTGATTGCCTCCCTAGATCCCTCCCTATCTTCCCTCTCTCTTCCCCTCCCCACTTCTCCATTTATCAATGGTTCCCCTAGATTTTGTGTTGCTATGACTTTGCTGCATCTAATACATGAATTTGACAACCTTTCACCCAAGCCTGGGTTTGGCTATAGCCTCCACAAATGAGGGAAAACATTCAACCCTTGAGTCTTGGGGTTTGGCTAACTTCACTCAGCATGATTTCTTCCATCGCCATCCATTTACCTTCAAAGGCTGCGATATTGTTGTTTCTAATTGCTTGAGTAGAATTCCATTGTGTGTGTGTGTGTGTGTGTGTGTGTGTGTGTGTGTGTGTGGTATATATATACCACAGCTTCTAGATTCATCCAGGAAGGAGCATATGGGTTATTTCCATAATTTTCTAGCTAGCACACATTGAGCTGGGGATGGTGGCACATACCTATAATCCTTGCTACTCAGGAAGCTGAAGCAAGTTTGAGACCAACATTGCAAGACTCCATCTCAAAAAGAAAAAACATCTAGGTACTACACTTTGTATTAGTCCTCACTAAATGACTTTCCTTTGTAACAAGATTCAGGATCTGATCTTTCAGTGGATACAAAGTGGAGCTGTCTAAGTAGCTCACTAATATGAAAGGAACATAGGTTATTAGTGGGAATAAATAATTTAATCCTAGATACCTTTACAGTGTCCCAAATCCCAGAATTGTGCTTAACGCAGGGTATCTACCTCTGCCCACACTCCCACCACTAAGTATAGAAGGAGAAGAAAAGAGACCATCTATTGTTAACTCTGTCCTCTGCTCTGGTCTGCTCAACCCTGTGCAGACCAGCATAAAGAAGAAATAAACTATAAATCATATGAGCTTACCACCAGTTGAGCAAAGCTGATAATCACAGTGTTTTTTAAAGTTAATCAATGTTTGTAGTCATTCAGATAAAGACATGTTGTCCTCTACTTTCTAAACCTTAGTCTCAAGTTACTAATAACATTAAGTTAAAACTAGACTTCCTGGATAATACTAAAATTTGCAATGAAGAATTTCAATCTGACGAACACAGAAATTTCTCCACTAGTCCACTAGTTTGTTCTTCCTGAGATGGGTAGAAAGAGTTCAGAAACTATTCAGAATACAAAAACAATATATGGGAACTGGCACCTGAGCCACATGCTCCACAAATGATTGTTCTTACTGCCATAAATGCAGCAAGACTTGTAGACTGCTATGACCTGAATGAAATTTTCCTCATAAATGTAGAATCCTTTTATTTTAGAATTAAAGAAAACAAAGCATAGGGAGGGTAAATGACTCTGCTAAAACTATAGAGCTATTTGGTAGCAAAATCCAGAAGTAATATTTTTGACCCTTGGCCTCATAAGTTCAGGTTATTTCCACTATATCAGCTTCTTTTGCTGTAACTGGTCCAACCTTTGCATCTTGCCAGCGACCAAGGCAATCATAATATACCTACTCTACAAAACAGAAAAACAGAGGATTTTGAAAGTTTTACCACAAAAAAGACAAAGGCTTATAGTAATGTATATGCTGATTATCCTGATTTTTATCATTTTGCACTATAGACATGTATCAAAACATCACATTGTACTCTAAAAATCTGTACAATTATTATGTACCAATTGGATTTTTAAAAAAGAAAACCAAAATGTATATGTATGTATGTATTTCTTTAGTACTGTCCAAAATTGATATTTTCCCCAATTGGGCAGATCTTCCACCCTTACTTCTTTACCTGGAGACCCACATGCATGACATCTGTGCAAACACCACCAGAATAACCTCCACAATACTGAACAGAGTCATGACTTGAGTCTGCTCATTCTTTGGTCTTCTACATTTCAATTGTCAGTTAATCTGCTACGTTTCTTCTGTTAAATAGTAGATTTATCAAATTCTCTCTCTGATGGCTATGTTTTCCCCTTGAAATTCTGATCCCCCATCAAAGACAGTTTCTATCCATCTAACCTACCTGGATCAATGTTGAAATTATCATGGACTTAGAAAACCAAAAATGAAGAGCTCTTGCCTTTGAAATGTCATATGTAATATCTCCATAGAGGGAAAGTAGCTCATTAGTGGCACTGAAAAGTTTCTTAAATGCTGTCGTAGAAACCTAGGATTGCCTTCTTAAGCACATTTGGCCAAGGGAATTGTTTCCAAGGACCACAGAAATTTAGCCATCAAACAGAAAATTTGGTAATATATCACTTGAGGGTAAATAGGAGACAATAGGGATTTTGTGTGTGAAAAGTACATATTTCTTAATCTTTTTGCTGCTTGTTTTTCTCATTTATTTTTTTATTATTTTTTGAACAACCTTACACGATTTCAACAAAATAATATAAAATGTGTATAAAATGTGTAAATATTCTGGATATTGCAATTATCTCCAGGAGTGCCCCCCCAATTACCCTCCCTTATCCCTCCCTTCCCTTTCCCTTTATAATTCTAAAAAAAAAGTATTAGATTGTAAAGCATTACATCTTATCTGGATTTAACTCATGTTACTAGACCAGCTTTCTCACTGTC
>PVKS010041166.1:0-16181 GCA_004027875.1 Aplodontia rufa
AGGGGAGGGAGGAGGGAGAGGTGAGGGGAGGAGGCAGAGGAGGGAGGAGGGGAGGAGGGAGGAGGAGGCAGAGCCCTGGTGGTGGCTGGAGCCTCCTCCACATTGTGCTTCTGAACACGGCTCCCCTGAGCTATGCCACAGGGTCCTTGACACCAAGTCCCTTTCCCTTCCAGAGTGCTCCCAATGCCAGGGTAAACAGGCAAGCAGCCACAGCCAAGCGTGCCCTCCTCCGCTTCCCGCTGCAGTGGCTCTGCTCAGAGCCCTGGCACACTGGCCAGCTGGAGCTTTGTGCCAGGCGACTCTGCATGGAGAAGGGAGAATCTCACAACTGGCTATGGGGGAAAGCGGTGCCAAGGGAACAGTGTGCACCTGGCGGCAGGGGATGGTGCAGGGACAGAAGGGCGCCGCTGCTGCTCTGAGGGTGCAGGGCACAGCCAGGCCTGAGGGCTTCCAGCCGGGTGCTCCAAGCACTTGTGTCGGGGAGAGTTCTGCCGCCCTGCCCTGCTGCTGTGGGGTCGCGCTTCTGTGCCTCCAAGCTCCTCATGCAACATCGCTCTGCTAGGAAACAGGGAGGAATTCTGTGCTATAAAACGGGAATTAAGCACAGGGCTGACACCGGGGAGAAGGAACGAAAAGAAAGAGGGAAGCAGACTGGCGCTGGCCCGGGAGCGAGCTCCCCGGCCGTGCTCCTGCGGGCTCCTCTGCAATCTCCTTCCTCCCCTCCACACAGATGTCAGGCGCACTCTCGAAGGGCTGGGGTTGAGCACTGCCAAAGGTGCGTCCGGCTCAGAAGACCATAGGACACTGCAGGACCAGTCCCCTCAGGATGTCGTCCGCTTCGGGGGCACAGAGCCAGGTGTGCTGTGGACTGTGGCGTGTGCAAGTTCTGCACATGTTCCTTGGTGACTGTCCTGAGGGAACCTGAGAACAGCAGTGCTGAGGCGCCTGGTGCCCAGAGGACACATATGCCCCAGGTGCTGTTGGCAGGTGGCGAAACCTTTAGGAGTGAGGTCACTGGGGTTGTGTCCTCGAGGGAAATACGGGGGAACCCCGGCCCTCGTGTTTTGGCTCCCTGCTGCCGTGAGGTGAGCAGGACTCCCCTGCTCCACATCCTTGCCACCAGGCACTGCACATCAGAGACCCAGGTGAGGCCAGCACCTCTGCTCCTTAGCAGATGTCATCTTGGGTCTCTCTCCATAGCAAGAGAGCTGTCTGCCACACCGTGGCTTCAGAGAGGAGCAGCAGAGGAGCAGGATGCTTGGAATCTCCACCTCATCTTCCCTGGATGGATGCCAGCCAGGACTTGAACATAGATGCTGGCTCCAGCGTCAGCACCTCTGACCTCCTCCCTGTGCCCAAGGCCTGTCATGCAGAGACGTCTCTAGGGATGGACCACTGTTGTTGGGGCCTATGATGTGCAGCGCGGGTTGGAAGTGTCCCGCCTGCAGCAAGTCGCTGGACCTTCTCATCGGCCCCGGCAGGGCCTCGCTCATCCTGCTGGTCCGTGGGAAAGCTCCTCAAAGAGGCTGAGAACCTTGACCCCGACTCCACAGGAAGTGAGTGGCAGGTCTGGGCTTTGATCCCTGAAGCCTGATTTGTCCCTGCCCCATGCCCCCGCCTCCTTGTGGCCTGTGTTCCTGGTGTGGCTCCAGTTTACCCTCTCTGGACCCAGCTCCCCTCATTTGCAGAGCCAGAGGCTTCACTGACAGCTCGGATTCCCACTCAAGGTGGACTCTGCCCCCAGTGACCTTCAGCAGTCAACACTAGTGGGGGCTCCAGGCACCCACGGGTGGAGCCCAGGGGTGCTGCTCAATGCCCCACAGTGCATGCACAGCCTCCCCTGCTATTGAGGGTCCCCAGCTCCAGGAGACTGCCATCAAGCCCATGGAGCTCCTCAGAAACGGGTTTCTCTGCCAAGCTCCCTAAAAAAAGAAGGGGAAAATCCTTTCTCCATTTTCCCAAGACTAGTCCCAGAAAATCCTCGGCCACCTCACACATTTGAACCCCTGAAAGCTGAGCTGGGGATGCCCGAGAGCTATCGCCTTCCAGACGGAGCCGCTGGCTTCCCGGAACGGACCCCACTTTCTGACTTTGCCAGCTGCACCCTGCTGTGGTCGGCACAGGCCACTGGCCCCCTCCTGTCTCTTGTTCCTTCCTTCTCCGCCGCCCTCAGATGGAAGCTCACTGAACTCCCTGTGGGTCGCAAGGACGTTTTTGTAAAGGGTCGCACGAGATTTCTTACCGTTACGCGGCTCCTGCGGATGATGTATCACGTTACTAATTCCCTTAATTGCATGTCTGGGCTAAAAACAGACTCTCTTAGTTTTCCTAAGAAGTTACATTCCTAATGACGTTGAAACACTGTGGTAAACGGAGCTGAATGCTAGCCGATGCGCTTCAATCGTGAATCAGCGCGCAGTGTTTACCTAAACGTGTTTACCCTCTCGGTCACTCGTTTTGCCAAAACTGAGAGAGGAACAGTGGTGTCAGATTCAGCGTCTGGAAAGGACTCAAGAATTTTTGTTTTCTTTCTATTTTTCAGTCCCAGACTCAGTGGGGGCTGCGATCGTGTAGTAATCAAAGCATTAGAAAGTGCGCTAGGCTGCAGGCTGATCATTTCCCGCGACTGTAGCAAAGGACAAGGAGGGCGGAGAGGCTGTGGGGGAGAGGGCGGTTTCCCCTTAAGGATGAATCTTGGCTTCATGTTGTTGGGTCTTTCCAATTCAATTCTCTAACGAAGCAAAGGTAGAGAGATGCGTGATTGACAGCCAGAGGTGACACCGAAGGGGAGCGGGTGCAGCGGCACCCCAGGAGGACATAGCAGTGCACAGAGGAACAGCGTGTGGCTCCCACCAGGCAGAGCCCCGCACCTGCAGCTTCCACCAGTGTTCTTCCTGCCTGAGAATTGAACTGTGAAGTTTCCAGAAGAGTTGTGCCCAGGACAGCCAGGGAGGTCACTGTCATTTGTAAAACCTCACTTGACACTATGCTTTTACATCATTGTGTACTAGTTTGGTTTCTCTCTGTCCCCCCTTCCATGGTGTGAAGGTAAACGCGTTGCATATGCTGATAATTTATTTTTAAAACAGACGATGTAATGCCCAAGCCCTGGAGCACTTCAGACGTGCGCATTGGCCCTGTAGGCATTTTGTCTAAAGGAGAAAACCCAGGAAGGCAGCGAGTGGCTGATAAGACGCCCAGAGGGCCGGGCTGCTCACGGGTGTGCAGCTACCTGGGAATGCACGGGTGCAGGGGAAGAGAGAGGACTAGGGGTGCAAGGATCCCTGTGAGGCGCGCTCCTTACGGAAAGGGTGGCAGGCACCCGATACTCAGCGGACGATCCTTCAACCTGTCCACACGGTCGCCATTTCTCAAAGTGTTTCAAACGTGGAGAACGCGGACACTTGACAGAAATTCAAGAGATACGGATGAAAGGCAACTCCTTCCCCTCGTCCTGGCTCAGGTCTCCAATTTCCATTCCCTGGCACTCCCTAGCACCCAGGTCCTGGGTCCCCTTCCAGGGATAGACCACGCCATTTCAACAGGCAAGAGAGAGAACTAACGCCATGGCTCTCGCTGGGCCTCAGCGGCCGTCCTGCATGCTCAGCTTCGTTGGTGGACAAGATCTCTTCAGCAGCTCTGCAGAGGTTGCTTTTCTCATCCATTTAGAGAGGAGGAAATTGAGGCTCAGAGACAGAGTGGACCTAACTTGCCCACCCTTGCTCAGTCCCTCGGGGTGAGTGACGGTGCCTGCCCTCCCTCAGCCCCTCTGGGTCGGGGGTCTGCCTCTGCACTTTTAATGGCCACATTGCTCCCCAGTTCCATTTATTCAACTCATCTCCTGCAAACAGGCATCTAGTTGCTACTGAAAACCATGCTCAATCCATACACCTGCCTACGTCAGAGCGTGCACGTGCCCAGCAGCTGTGCGAAGAACTCCCCGACCCGGAGGCGCTGGGTGCAAGAGCAAACGCATTGCAGGTTTGGCCGTGACTGCTGCATGTCCCTCCCACTGCAGCCTGCAGGGTGCAGGGACCCAGCCCTGGCACCTGCTGCTGGCCACATAGACCACTAGCGCAAGGCACACGCGGCGTTCTCCAAAAGGCCACGGAAGTGAGACACTGGCCGTGGGGGAAGATGAGTGTGAGCTCAACCCGAACTTAACAAAAACCGAGATGCAAGAAGACGTGGCCTTCCGCACAGGGTGGGCGCAGGAGAGGACTCAGTTCCGTAGGCCTAGGACACGGGGGATCCTGGCGGGGGTTCATCCAGGACTGTGCCCCAGGAGGGGGCTGTGCCGCCCTTCCAGCACCCTCTAGTGATTTACGGTATTTGAGAGAGAAGCAGGGCTTAGCTGTGCCTGTTCCTGACTAAAGCATTTGGAACGCAGCTCAGAGGCACTTATGAAACTGCTCCCTGGTCCTCCTCCCCTGGAAGACATGCAGTTCTCCAGTTCTAGGGAGCACTTAGGCAATTCCTAAACCCACCTTGTCAAGGAGGGATGGTTGTTGGATCTGGAAAAGGCCTGCTCATTGTGTGTGCATGCGTGTGTGTGTGTGTGCGCTCACATGCGCTCGCGTGCACGCAGGCAGACATGTAATGAAATTGCAAACTTGCATCCTGAGACTAATGAGGTGGAGGGAAGGCCTGCCGCCGTGGGTGGTCTTCCTCGGGCCTGTGGAGGGAGGGATCGGATGGAGCAGGAGATCACGTTTAGCAACATTTCCAATAGGGTAATGACAGCAATAAGATAGCTGTCCCACTTGGGAAAGGGAAATCACAAAAGCCTCCACGGCGACAAAAATAAACAAGTGTGTTACGCCAGCGGAGGAGGCCCAGCCGCTCTGAACTTGGAAAACATCAAAGTAACGTTGGTTATCAAGCAGTCGGAGCTCCAGGCTCCACTGCGTCCTGCCCAGCGCTTTTATCAACGATTTGCACAGCCCAGGGGACACGCGCAGCGCACAGCTGTGAGGAACCGACTGCTGGACAGGGAGTCCTGGAGAGGGGTGCTTGGGCCACGCAGATGGAGGGGGAAGGGTCTCTGGACGAAATTTCACAGCTTCACAAGACAAGCAAACCTCCAGAATTCCATTCCAGAATTCCAACCTACAAAAGGCAGCATGCTGGGGAGGAGCCCAAAGTGCAGCCGAGCAGAGCCAGGGGGTCCACCCGCTGCTCGCCCGGGACACGTGGCAGACACGCCTGAGCCTCGGCTGCCCCATGGACACAAAGGGCCGGATGGGATTCGCCCAGCATCCATCCACACGCATGCCCCCAGCTGCCTCCACATGCCAGGCAAGTTTGGGGGGTTCCGAGAGAGAAGTGGCAAAATCAGATAAAAATTTCTAGGAAGAAATCTGATTTTTAAAAAATCCTGCGATGATGAAAATGTCCTATAACAAGACTTAGGTGGACACAGAACCCCACACCCGGACAGGGAGGTTGGAGAAATAAAGAAGTCAAGTGAGATGGCCGCATCCCTGGCAAAATCCCGGTTGTAACATTGTACCCTGGTTTTGAAAATTGTTACCACTGGGGGAATACATTGTAGTTAGAACAGATAACACCACTATCCTCCCAGGTTCCTGCCCTGGTAGGAATTCCCACCTAGGCTGGAGGTGAAAGGCCAGTGTGGGGCCCCAGACCCATGTCCGGGTGGAGGGGTCAGCGGGGGCCATAGTGGCCATTCTTAGAATCAGCCAGCTCATGTCCAACGGGACAGAAATGACCTCTCCAACTGGAGTTTTAAACTGATGGGGCTTAACAAAAGCAATTCTTTCAAGACTGTGGGCCCTGAGGGACAGCACAGACCACGAGCAAGGGACAGGGACAAAAGAGTTGCAGCAGAAGATAAAGAAGGTGGCCACAAGGGCACAACGTGCTGAGCCTCGCCTTCCTCCCCGCACTCCCTCTCTCCCGTCATCCAGCAGGCCCACTGCCCAGCGGGCAGAAGACAATCAGCAGAGAGAGGGGGATTTTGACCATCCCTGACCTCAGGGTGTCCAGCTGCAGAGCACCCTGCCTGCCCCAGTGCAGCTGTGGAGAAGAAATCCCCCCAGGGTGGGTGCTCGCAGCAGCACCCAGGTCACCCACTGGGCCTCGGAATCAAGAACTCGAGCCCCATGGCTCAAACGCTCTTGCTCACTGGGCACTCTTGTGCACACCTGTAACCCCAGCTACTATGGAGGCAGAGGCAGGAGGACCACGAGTTCAAGGCCAGCCTCAGCAACTTAACCAGACCCCCACTCTAAATAGAAGTAAAACGTGCTGGGGATGTGGCTCCATGGTAGAGCCCTCACCTGGCATGTATGAGGCCCTGGGTTCAATCCTCAGCACCACAGCGGGGACCAAACATAGTTCCCGTTCATTTCACACTGTCCCCATGGTCCCCTGCCCACCAGAGACGCCCAGCTCCGAATCTGCGGAACCTATGAGAATTTAGTCTCATGCAGCAGCAGGGACCTCACAGATGTCCTTCTGTAATGGATGCTGAGACGGGGAGGGGGAGGCAGATGACCCAGATGAGTCCAGTGTCACCACAGGGCACTCTTCAGTGGAGGAGGGAGGCAGAAGTCAGAGGCACAGGGTGTGACAATAGGACACTAGGACCCGATCGGACAGATGCCTCAGTGCCCGCTGTGAGGATGGATGCAGGGGCCCAAGCAACGGGCTGCAGGTGGCTAGAACCTGGAGCAGGCAGGAAGCAGACTGTCCCCTGGGGCCACCAGCAGAGTCGTCCCTGCCCTCACCTTGATTTCAGCCCAGCGAGACCCATGTCAGACTTCTGCCTTCCAGAACCATAAGGGAGACAATGTGTGTCGTCCACACCTCAAGCTTGTGCTGATCCGCTACAGCAGCCACAGGAAGCAAAGCACCGTCCCGGGAGAAGCGTCTCAGTCCCATTTGGTCACACTGTGAGTGCACTACTGATGGCCTGCCAGGGCCAGCCTGTGCCACACCTCATCCTGTCGTCCCAACCCCGGGGATGCAGGTGCTGGGATCCAGCCCTCGCATCTGTAGAAATGCCCCTGAGGGGCCAGGATCCCAGGGCCCTGCCGGGCAGCGCAAAACTTTAATCCAGACTTCAAGCCTTCAGATTTGGGGGAACCGAGAGGGCCACTGAGCAAACACCCCATGGGCCAGGCCCAGCTTCCTTTCCTTTTCAGACTCCGTGGAGAGGAAATCCAGTCCATCTGCTCCCGACACCTTCACACGTACTTCATCAAAATGTCCTTCGGTTTGAGTCATCTGAAGCCCTGAACCTAATGAGCTCTTTTTCCTTTGAAACAAGGGAGCTAACCCTGCCAGCTCCGGACAGAACTGAAACTTGGAGAGGCCCAAACTCTATTCCCAGATTAGAAGCTGGGAAGTCCAGATGAGAGCTCCACAGCACAGAGTGTAATTAGGACCAGGCTGTCTGTCCCCAGCGAGGACCCGAACTGAGCTGGCCGGAGCAGGAAGCATCTCAGAGGACTGTGGCCAGCCCTTCCGCACATTCTCAGCTCCTGAACAGCCAGGACGGGCTTGAGGACGAACACAGAGACAGGTGATGTGACAGGCAGCTGCTCGGGGTCAGCGTGGCTCTAAGCATTTCCCGTGAAGTGCCTCTTTGATTCCCTGACACTGCTGGGCAATAGCAGGCCATGTACCAACGAGGAAAACGGAGGCAACACACAAACTGATCATGAGACCCACTCAAGACTGCCAGCCACGCAGGTGTGAAGCTGAGATTAGCCCAGGGCCTATTATGTGGGCTCTGAACCCACTGCCAGGGAGAGCTGGAGCCCAGGGTGAGGTCTGCATGCAGGCCAGAGTGTCGGGAGACACCTGTGGGATGTGAGCCTCCAGGGTATGCACCCCCCACACTGCGGGCTCCTCTGGCCCCAAGCCAGGCCGGGCTCCCTTGGCTCTCAGGCTTCGAGGACCCCTTCAGGGCTCTTGGACTGGTCCTCAAGCTGCCATATGCCCTGAACTCCCGGGGGCACTTGTTGCAGGGCAGGTCTGGGCTGGGTCTGTGCTTCCTACTGCCTCCCAGGGGAACCTGTGCTGCTGGCACAGGGACTTCACCCCCAGGACAGCACACTGGACAGAGCTTTTCTCCCCAGGCTGTTCACGGATTCACCAGGGATGAGGCAAAAAGAAACAGGGCAAACAAGCAGAGGACTTGTGCCCTGGCCCTGCCCCAACCCTTGGGATCAGGAAGTCCGGGGGCAGGGGGGCATGTCACCACGTGCACAGCACCCAGCTAATCCTGACATCCGGGGAGAAGCACCACCCCAGGGCGAGAGCTCATGTCTCCTGTCCTCTCCCATGAAGGCACTGGCCCTTCTCCTTAGCAAGGGGCCCGCAGAGGCTGCATGTGGAAGAAGGTTCCCTGGGCTTCCTCCTGGGCTTGCTCCAGGTGCAGCTCCACCCATGCATCTGCAGAATGTGGGGGGAGTGTGGTGAGCTGGTGGGGCAGCTGGCAGGAGCGGGTGTAGGTGACACTTGCACAAGCCTGCTGAGCTGGAGCTGCCTGCTCCTACCACATGTTCATGTAGTACACCCACCTTCTGGGAGCAGCTCAAAGCATGAGGCCTGGGAGAAGAGAAAGCGCGAGCAGTGCTAAAGACGCAGAAGCCACATCCATCCTGGCTGTCCCTGTGCACTTCTGACAATAGTAAGGCTCAGCCTCCCCTAGATGGAGCAGAGTCCTCCCAGCCCCAGTGCTCGCTCCCGTGCACAAGCACATGGACCTGCTTGGCATCCACAGGGCTCCCTTCGAGGGCCCTCCCAGCCTCATCCTAAGCTCGGCACAGCCTGAAGACACACACCTGGTCCCCCTGCAGGCACTCACAGGGTGGGGTGGACGCCATCCAACACTGAACACCTGTGGGGGATCACTGTGTGGCCAGCACGCTGGGACCTACAGGGCAGCACAGAAAAGCACCCTGGAAGGAGGAAGGAGCCGTGGTCTGTTGGGTATAAATGAAGGAGCAGGCTCCGTTCCCTGAGAGGAAGGAGCTTGGTCTAGATGGCGTAGAGGACGGAGCCCTTCTGGGTTCCAACCTTGGCACATCATTCATGGAAATGGATAGTGAACCTCCTCGTGCTTGCAGCCTCCTCCTGCAAACCGGGTCAACACTGTGCCTTACCCCAGGGCCGTGGGGAGGCTCCTGTGCCCAGGGAAGCCTAGCCCCAGGGGCCTCTATCAGGAGAATGGTTACTTACTCTATTGACCGATCGTCTCCTGGGCATGGTTCCTCTCTGGACTGAGGTTTTCTTTTCCTGTGAAGTAAAGATGGACACGTGAGCAGGCATCCTGAACGGTGCCAATGTTGTTGGCTGGTAGTCTTCCCTTCCCTCCAGTGGCTGAGCAGGCAATGGGGACAGCGTGCCAGGGAGGACCCCACCTGTGGAGGTCGGTCTGGGCTAAGGGTGAGTGTGGTGGAATCTCAGAGAAACCAGCGCCCGGTACTTTGTACCTTAGACATCCCAGAAGTGCCCTCCAGCCCCCCGTGTTCAGAGGAGGGCTCTGACCTCCCAGGTGGGTCGATCCAGGAACCTCATGGGATACTGGGAGGTGGTGGGCTCCTTAGAAGGAAGCGGCAGTTCATCTCCACCCCCTTCCTCTTCTCTCCACTTCCAGCTGCCATGAGCTGAGTGCCTCTGCCCCACCATGGCTCCCACCATTGCTATGGGCCTATGAGCCATGGAGTCAGCTGACCAGGGCCTGGAGCCTCCTCAGTGAGCAGAAAAGCACCCATCATGCACCAGCAGAGACAACCAGTTGGCATTCTGCTTTATATCCATCCAGATTTACTGTTTAAAACATGGAAGTGGGACATCCAGCCTTCTAAAGTGTGTTTTAATTGAACACACGCCAATCCGGCTTCCCCTGCCACGCCACTGACCACCCATGCCGAAGCCACCAGCTGCCTCGGTAACACAGGAGCTCGTGCTCCATGCCCTTGCTGTGGCATATTTAGTTTCTTTTGAATTTGTCTGCTTTTCTAAAAACGACAGCAATGGACATCCTTATTGCTGGAATTCCTCGCCCAGTTTATCTATTCACAAATTGAGTTCTTTAATGTTTATTTTTATTTTCTTGGTACTGGGGATTGAACCTCAGGTGCTTTGCCACTGAGCCACAACCCTAGCCATTCCTAATTTTATTTTGAGACAGGGTTTCACTTAGTTGCTTATGACTCAATTGCTGAGGCTGGCCTCGGACCTGCAATCCTCCTGCCTCAGCCTCCTGAGCTGCTAGGATTATAGTTGTGCACCACCACTTCCAGCCACAAGTAGATTTTTAAATTAACATCTCTCTGAATGTATAAGATGTTCAAGATATTAAAATAGAAAAGACGTTAATGACCTAACTAGTTTTCAGTCTCACACATTCTCACTTCAGGAAACCATTACCTGGGGACTACTAAGGAGCTGGACTTCAGGCAGAACCCCACAGCCCAACTCAAATGGTGAGTGGTGGCTACAAGACAAACAGGAAATCCCACCCACAGGAAGTCCCACCCCAGAGGTAGACCTGCCTGTCCAATATGGCAGCAGTCCCTGGCCACACCCCGTATGTGCTGGACACTTGAAATGTGGCTGGTTTGAACTGAGATTTGCTGAAAGTATAAAATACCTGCCAGATCTGGATAATTTGTGTACAAAAAGTATTTAAACATCCCAGTACTTTTTCTGTTAGTGGCAGGTATGATGATGTATTTTGACACCTTGGATAAAGCTATATTTTTAATGTTCTTATTAGTGCATTTTAGCTGTGTAGTGGAGGAGTTCTTTTGACAGATTCATACACAGATGGGAATATTCAAGAGTTAATTCTCCTGTGTCTTTCTACTTCTTCTTCAGCTTGGTTGTTGGGAAGCCGTGAGCTGCCTGTGTCTTGGTTCATATTTCTGCTGGACAGCCCTGGTCTGGTTCCTCTGTGCCTGCGTGCAATGATGGCTGCTGTCCACAGAGCATGCGCCCTTCTTGCTCTTTGACCTCATGACAAGCCTGGGAAGTTAGCATTTTCTCATCTGCATTTTATGGGTGAAAACTGCCTGGAGAGACCACAGATTCCGCTAGGGACCAGACCCCTGGCTGGGCCAGGAGCATGTCACTGTTGTCCTCAGAGTCTACCGCCTGGTTCCTTGCATTCCAGCCTGGGCTGTCAGGGCTTTGAAGTGTGCTCTGCACTGGAGTCCTTGCAGGGGTCTGGACTTCCAGGGGCATCTGGCCCTGATCCCAGGAGCTCCCTGGAGCTGCAGGACAGCATGGGGAAGGAAAGCAGCCACCCCTCCCCCACAACCCTGCAGCCCTGCAGTCCTGTAGCCTGAGCCTCCTGCCCTGTAGCCCCTTTCCCCAGTGCCCACCCTGCCCTGCACCCTCCACCCCCACCCCGTCCCTGCCTAGGGAGAGCAGGGCTTCCACACTGCTCCCGCTGAGCTATGTTTCCATTAGAGCGACTGTTGACAGGAACATGTCACATCAGAAGATGGATGCTGGCTTTGTCCTGTAAGTCCTAAGACCTCGGAGCCAGAGGTGGCCCTGAAAGGCCTTTTCTCAGTAAATTACTCCGTTTATTTAGCCCTGGAAGGGTTATATACAGAGCCGCCTGTGCGCCGAGGTGGCCAGGGCTGCTCCCTCCTGCAGAAGGGCAATGGGGTGGGGCTGCCCCAGGTGCACCGCACCCTCTGCCTGGCTCGTGTCCCCCACTCCTGGCATTTCCTAAAGCCTTAGGAGCAGGTTTGTCCCTCCTTTCCGTCCTGGTTCAATCTGCCTTCAGTAGCACATTTCACCTTGGTTACATCCACACAGTGCGGTGAAGAGGACCCTCCGGGTCACAAGTCACATGGTGACAACTCTACACACATTCCAGGTGGGCCCTGACAACTTCTCCTTGCCAAGTACCAGCTGAGTGCCCACAATGCACACAAAGTCACCCTTCTGCTAGGACTCGGGGCCTCAGTTTCCTGAGTCAGGAAACTGAGGCGTGGAGACGGAACAAGGGCAGAGCTTGAAGGGGGCTGCAGTCCCCTGGTGGTGATCACCAATGGCATGAGGCACCAATGCCCCACACTGTGACTGTCACATTGATCAAAAGGCAGGTGTCATCCCCCAAAAGATGCTGTTGACGTCAGCCTGAGCTGGAGGTCATCAGACCCTCCTCAGTGAATGCCCCCAAGCTGTTCACTTTAAAATGGTCAAAATCACAGTATGTTAATTCCTCCTCAACAAAAGCATAAAAATCAAGCATGGGCCAGCAGAAAGCCAGACACCCATGGCAGGTGGAGAGGGACTCAGTGCAGCACCCCTGCCCGACAGAGGGGCCACAGCTCTCACAAGACGGGAACTTCCACTCTATCCTGATGCCCCATGCCACCTGGGCTGGGGATACTCCATGAACAGGCAAAGTGGTCAGGCACAGGGACTGGAGTGGGGCAAGCTACCACCCACCGGGCTCACCTTCTAGCTGCCCAGGCCAGGGCTCCCAGCAGGCTCTGGGGGCAGGGCTCCAGGGTCCCAGGGCCCGAAGGTTCCCCCTCAGTGGGAAGAGCTCTCCTTATCTCAAGTTCTCCCAACCTCGGGAGGGGAGGAGAGTTTGCAGGCGCTCTCTCTCCACCCAGCCAGTCTCATCAGGAAGCTCTCTGTGCCTCTTCCCTGCCTACCCTCCCCCATTAGGCTTCTCCAGCAAATTCCAACAGGCAAAGAGGAGAGGTGGTCCCCGCCCCAGCCTGAGCCTACAGGGAGGAGACTTCTCTGCAGAAAGAGCACCATTCCACTGCTTGTCCCTGGAACCCAGGAGAGCTCCCTCCCCACAGCAGCAAGATGAGAAACCTTAAAAAGTGAGGTCGGCTGCTTTGAAAACAAACCAGTGACTAGAATTCTCTGTTCCTTAAAAAGGCAAAAGAAAAAAAGTTAGAAGTCCTACTACACAGGTTGGCAACAGCAGAGAGCACAGAGCCGGTGGTGGCCGGTGAGGTCTGCACCCTCTCTGGGGGCCGGTTTGGCAAGTGCGCAAAGCGTCTACACCCCTTACTCTGCCGCTTCACCGCCTGGAACTTTCCAAAGGACGCAGCAGGCAGGAGCACACAGATTCACCTCTAAGGATTTACATCTGCAGCACGATTTAGGAAAGTGAATGTTCAGGAAGGGCCTCGGGGCCCTGAAACAGGGGGTGGCCTTGAATAGACACAAGATAGCGCCCTGAGCTCTTGTCCAGATTCTCTGCTCACTGACAGTCACCTTCCCCCTCTGGATTTTGCCTTCCTTGTTTCCACCACAGGTTCAGTTTTTCCACTCTAAAATATGTATGTTCTCAATAAAGAAAGGGAAATGTTTCATGATAAAACAGGACAGAGAAAAGCAGGATCCTGCATATGTGTGATGATTCAAACTGTGTTTAAGACACACAGAGAGGGGACTGGGGTGGTGGCTCAGCGGTTGCAGTGCTGGCCTGGCATGTGTGAGGATGCGGGTTCGAACCCCAGCACCACGTACGCAACGAAGCAACAGCCAACTTTAAAAACTTTAGAAAAACTAAAGTTGATTCTCTCCCTCTCTCTCTTTCTCACTGTTCCTCTCTCATAGGAAAAAAAGACAGAGAGAGAGAGAGAGAGAGAGAGATTGAGAATAGCAAAATATACAGGAAGTCTACCCCCAGGAGGCAGGATTATAGTTGATTGATAAATAATTCCTTAAATTTTTCCATTTCAAAATCAGCTTTCTCTAATGAATGTTTTGCTTTATAATAAACATGAAACTTATTTTACAACTGAAATAAACATATTTGTTTTTTGAAACTTCTTGGGGCCTCATCCGAAGAGTGGAGATAAGGTGTCCACCTCAAGGCTATAGTGGCCCCCTGGGAAGGGCCCTGGGTTTTCCAAGCTCTAGGAGGAGCCTGAGCATGGGTGTGGTGGGGAATGATGGTGCCACTCCTCTGGGAGCTCAGGCCCTGCTGCGCCCTGCCCACGCCACCCCTGCCTGGGCAGGCTCTATGCAGCTCCAGTGCTGATTGGCTGCTGTCCATCGCTGTCCACCACATCACCCATCCTCTTTGCACCTCAGTTTCCCCCACCAGAAATGGGGGTCTCCAGGTCCGTATTTCTAACTCCTTGTCCTTCCAGTTGGGTCAAAACTGTTAAGTCCTGGGCTGGAGGGGTGGCTCAGTGGTAGAGTGCTGGCCCGGCATGCACAAGGACCCAGGTTCGAACTCCAGCACCACATATACAACTAAGTGGAGGAAAAAGAAAATCCAGAGGAAAAAATAAAAAATTAAATCTTTCTTTCTCTCACTCTCTTTTTGAAAAACAATCAAATCTGCTCTGTGCCACCTGCTATCTCCCCCTATTTTCATCAACCAATAATTTTTTGAAATCAACTCTTTTTATTTTTTAATTACTTAGAAATAAAAACTTCTATGATACCTGCAAACAGAAAAGATTACCAGCTCACAAAACCATACCAAGAAAATCAAAGAACACCAGTGTGTGGTGGGTCCCTAACGTGCTGTTCCCGAGGGGCTCCAGCTCCGGACACCCGTGCTGCTGCAGAGCTGTGGAGTCCCAGCGGCAGGAAGGGCTCCTCTCTGATTGATTCAGGAGCAGGACAGGGGCAGGGAAAGAGACAGCTCCACGCAGGGAGGCCAGGCCGGGCGGGGCGGCCTCCAGCTCCAGAGCCTTCTGCCGAATCCCAGCGGGCCTCCTGGGCTGAAGGCCCACTTGGTTTTCATCAGGCCCCAGCACAATGCAGGGTGTTAAGCTGTTTATTATTTCAAGTCAGCAGAATTAGCCAAGACTTCAGGATAGGTACTTAAACTTATACCACCTTCCAGAAATCCAGCCTCCGTCAAGTGATGCAAATTGTTCTCAAATCTCTTATTAGCGATGCTCTTAACTGGTGAAAGATTGCAGGCCATTAATGAGCCAGAGAAACTAAAGTCCTCCAGAGAGCAGGGGCAGAGGGTGGAGGTGCAAGGTGGGCTTTCCTAGACATTGGGTAGAAGCTCAGCTCGGCTTCCACGAAGCTCCCCGCTGGACGCCAGTGCTGGGCCACTGGCACCTTCTGCTTCCTCGTCCTCAGCCCCACGTGCAGGCGGCAGCTGTAGCCCCCTGTGCAGCGTTTAGCAGGAGCTCAGGAGGCTCACCCAGTTCTGTGAGAAAATGACTTGGTTCCTCCACTTATAATACCCACTGGAGGTTCCTGCACCAGGCCCTGGAGTGCAGCACTGAAGCCAGCAGACCAAATCACCTTCCTGGGGAGCGCGTGTGACACCAAGTGCAAACATCAGACGGAACTGCTCCAGCCAGCGCTGTCTTAGGGGAGACCGTAAACAGGAGTTAGTGGGGCACAGGGCTGTGTGGACACTACCTGTGCTCAGTCTTCCCTGGAGCACCAATGGGTGATGTCAATGCCACTGTCCTGGCTGGGACGTGGAGCTATGGTTATGGAAGGTGCTATCCTGAGGGCATCTGGTGAAGGGGACTGGGAGTCCCTCTGTTCTTTCTCACGCTGCGTGTGAATCTTCAGGGATCTCAAAATTAAATTTCCTTCAAAATAAAAAATGTCCTTGACGAAAGTCAAAGTGATGATAGAATAGTGACAACTCCCACCTGTGAGTGCCTTGGAGAGCCTAGAGAGGTGACACTTGATGACCAGTGATCCTGCTGGACGGCTCTGTGTGTGGCCTTGGCTGAAGGACCTCACCACCCCGTCCTCATTACTGGTGTCTGGAAAATGGTTCACAGCAGTGTCTACTCCTTCCACTGAGGGTGAGATGTGTGGGCAAGACCCGCTCGTGCTGTTCGCTTTGTATTGTTATGGGTACAGAAGGTTCTGGAAGGCAGTGGACTGGGCATGGGGCAGTATCTCACTTAACCGGTCAGAGACAGAGCTAGGCCCAACCACAGCTGAGGAGATGGATGAAGGATGTAGGTGGTGCGGGAGGCACCCTGACCCAGGCTGCCTGCTGGCCCTACCCCAGCTGGAGAAGTAGCACCACCCTCAAGGCACAGCACCAAGGCACCCTGTCCTCTGGCCTGCCTGAGACTCGGAGATCCCCAGGTCTTCACAAAGTGAGAGTGGGAAGCCAGCTGAGGTCTGCCCCGTTCCAGGATCAGGGCTGCAGAGGGCCTGCCACAGCCAAGACCTGAAGTTCCCCCACTCCCCGCCTTGCTCCAGGATTTCCA
>PVKS010041167.1:0-16186 GCA_004027875.1 Aplodontia rufa
CTTCGGTGGAATTGCTGCTGGAGTATAGGAAAGTTGTTGATTTATAAGTGATCATCTTGTAACCAGCCATTTTACTAAGTTCATTTATAAGCTCTACAAGTCTTCTGATTGAGCTTTTTTGGGTCTGCTAGGTGTAGGATCATGTCATCAGCAAATGGAGATAACTTGACTTCTTCTTCTGTTGAATTCCTATAATTTCATTCTCTTGTCTTATAGCTCTGGCTGGGATTTTGAAAATATTGAATGAAAGTGGTAAGAGTGCACAGTCTTGTCTCCTTCCAAAATTTAATGGGTAGACTTTCAATCTTTCTTCATTAAGTAAAATATTGGGTATGGATTTATCATAAATGCCTCTAAAAAATAAAAGTATCATTGTTTGATCCTTATCTTCTCCAGAGTTTTGAGCATAAATAGGCCTTTTATCAAAGGCCTTTTCTGCATCAATTGAGATGATCATATGGTTTTTGTCTTTAATTCCATTTAAAAGATGAATTACTTTTATTGATTTTCATATGTTGAACCAGCCTTGCAGTTTTGGAATGAAACACGCTTGATTGTGATATATTATCTTTTTGATGCATTTTTTGGATGCAGTCTGTAAGTATTTTATTAAAAATTTTAATAAGGATTTTTGCATCTATGTTCATTAGGGATATTGTTCAGTAGTTTTCTTGATGTGTCTTTGTTGGGTTTTTGGTGTCAGGGTTATTTTTGCCTCATAAAAGTATTTGGGAGTATTCTGTCCCTTTAAATTTCATGGAATAGCTTACTAAGGAGAGGTGTTAATTCTTGTGTAAAGTTCTGGTAGAACTCACCTGAGAATCCATCATGCTTTTTTTGGGGGGGGTGACCTTTGATTGCATTTCCAATTTCACTACATGAGATTGGTTAGTTTAGATTTTCAGTGTCTTCCATGTGAATCTGGGAATTTCATTTGTGACTAGGTATTTGTCAGTTTATTCAACAGGTTATCAAACTTGGAAGAGTATATCTTTGCAAAATAAATTCTAATAACCCTCTGGAGTTTGGTTGAGTGAGTGGTGATGTCTCCATTTTCATCTTCAATTTTATTGATTTATTTCACTCATTCTTCCTTTTGGTGAGGTTGGCTAGGGGTCTGCCAATGTTATTTAGGTTTTCAAAGAACCATTTCTTTGTTTTCTTGATTCTTTGCATTTCTTTTATTTGTACACTTTTTTTATCAGTTCGACATAGTCTTACATAGTGGAGGGAATTGTTGCATATTCATGCATACATGGATATTGACATAGTGAGATAATAAGTTCAGGCTGATCCTAGACCAGAATCAAACCCACTTCATCCATTCCCCAGATTCATGTCTGCTATATAATCCCACCATCCTATAGTTTGAAATGAAATATAGATGTATAATAATTGTTCATTGAAACTTTACATAAGCCTGTGGAACCATAACGATAAATGTGGTGGGGAGGAAGGGAGGGAAGCTTGTATTGATTTTTGTTCTCAATTTCATTGATTTAATTTCTGATCTTAGTTATTCTTTTCTTCTGTTGGATTTTGGATTGAATTGTTATTTTTTTTGTAGAGATTTCAGTTGGAGCATAAGTCTATTTATTTGGGCTCTTTCCTAAGTTTTGATGAAAGTATTCAATGCTATAAATTTACCTCTTGAGAATGCTTTCATATTATCCCATAGACTTCGGTATGTTGTTTCATCATTCCCATTCATTTCCAAGGGAATTTCTTGATTTCTATTCTCAATTCATTTTTGATATATTCTTCATTTAAAAGGTTATTATTTAATCTCCAAGTATTTGTGTATTTTCTGTGTTTTTCTTGCTTTTAATTGCTTAGATGATACCATTGTGCTCTGACAGGATACATAGGACAATATCAACTTTTTATAAATCCTAAGATTATCTTTGCAGACTAGGATGTGATCTACTTTGGAAAAGGATCCATGTGCTGTTGAGAAGAAGGTAAATTCAGCCAATTTGGGATGGAATGTTCTGTATATGTCTGTTACAACCAATTGAATGATAGTGCTGTTTAGGTTAGAGATATATTTGTTGATTTTTTGCTTTGATGTTCTGTCTATTGTTGATAGTGCTGTATTAAAGTCCCCCAGGATGACTGTGTTGAGAACAATAAAGGGTTTAATGTCTTTGAGTACTTTTTCCAGCCAAGAGTTCTAATTGGGGGCATTAAAATATTAACTATCATAATGTCTTCTTGATGTATTGTTGCTTTTACTATGACATAGTGTCCTTCTTTATCTCTTCTGACTAATTTTTGTCAAAATTAACTTTGTCAGATATAAGGATTGTAACACCAGCTTGCTTTTTTAGTCCATAAATCTGGTAACTTTCTGTTAACCTTTCATCTTCCATCTATGTGTATTCCATCTATGTCTCCTGTAAGCAGCATACTGTTGGATTTTTTTAATCCAGTCAGCTAATCTGTGTCTTTTTATTAGGGCATTGAGTCCATTCATATTCAGTGTTATAATAGATATGTGATTCTGTACCCCTTGAATTGTGACCTTTGCTGTAATTTGCACCATCTTGGATATATTTTAGTGAGTTACGTTATTATTGACTTTCTTCTGTTTATGGGCTTTGGGAGTTTTTAACTTGCTCCTCTGAATGACATTTGCCTTTGAATATTCTCTGTAGAGCTGTTATTTATTTTCATGTATGTTGCTAATTTGATCTTATCATGGATGAATTTTATTTCACCATCACATTTAAAGCTAATTTTGCAGTATATGGTATCTTGGCTGAAAAATCATTTCTTTTAATATTTGAAATGATTTTATTGTCTCCTGGTCTTTATTGTCTGAGGTGAAAAAATCTACAGTAATCTTTATTGGTCTGCTTCCAAATGTGATTTGATGTTATCTCTTACTGCTTTTAAATTGCAATCCTTGCTTTCTATGTTATTCATTTTGCATATGAGGTGTTTTAGTGAGTTTATCATTTGGTTAGGTCTGTTTGGTGTCCTATAGGCATCTTGAATTTAAATTTCTGCATCAGTTCTGATATGGAGGGAATTTTTTTTTGGCTATCTCATTGAGAAGGTTATTTATGCTGTTAGTTTATTTTTCTATGTTCTCCACATCCCAATAATTCTCAGGTTATTTCTTCTCATGTCCCATTCTTCTTGGAAGTTCTGCTCATTCTCAGAAAGTTTCTTTTCTTGTCTATCCTTGCATTCAACAGTGCTCAGCTTGTCCTCTTTGATGTTCATTCTTCAAAAGTTGAAATTCTATTTTCTACAGAGTTTACTCTAATATTAGTATCTTCCAATGATCTTTTAATTTGTTTGACCCTGTTTTTCAATTCCAAGAGCTCTGCTAGATCTCTTTTCAGAATGTCTAACTCTATCAATGTGGTCTCTCAGCTCTTAAAATTGCTCTCTTATTTCCTTCCTTAAGCCTTCTTTTAATTCTTTGGTTGTTTTAATAATCAAATTATTGATTCTTTTTTCTAAATTTTCATCCAGGACTCCATTTGTGGACTCCTTGGCTGGGGATTTGTGGGTTTGAGGAGGAAGGTTGTTTCCCTTTTTCCCCATTTTTAGTGTCAGGAAGTGGTGCCTGAGTTCTATCACTGTATATTTATCTTGAGAATTTGTTGATTGGTGTGGAAGTTTTTGTCTCTTTGCTTATTAGGGCTGGGGTACAATTTGTCTCTCCAATCTGTGAATTATTATTGATCTTTATGATTTCCAGTACCTCAGGAGACAAAGGATAACAGTCAATATGTACAGCCAATGCATACAACAGACAGGGTTGATCTGGTTACTTTGTGCCTACTATAGCTGTTACAGTGTTAATTACCACCTATGGGAAGAGCAAATGGATTACTAGTTGTCTTCCATGTGGGTCCTCAGACTATACAAGGATTGAAAGTAAGCACTCATTTTCATGTTTGGTATTCACTTCAGTTGTCCAATACTTTTGAGGGTGAGGGGAAAAAATCTAGAGAGCAAAGGAATGTGATAGGAAGGTAGTGAGAAACTTGTGAATTTGGAGAGAGAGCAGCAAGAGAGTGGAGATGATGTACGATATTCTGATAATATGAAGAAAAGAAAGAAAAAGGAAGAGACTTGAGTTATGCCTTTGAGGGAGGATAAGGGAAAGCAGAATAAAGTTTAGGTGTTTTCAGAGCAAAGGGAAGAAAGGGATATCAGAGAGGTTCACTATCTGGAGACTCTATAGCATGAAGAGAAAATGCACTAGTTGCAAGATCACCATTAGCCACAAATCAAACATAGCAACACAAACACAGCACATGAGATGAGAAACAAAAAAGAAACAAAGCAAAAACAGGTAAACAAAAAAAAAAAGAGAGACAGAAATACAATCAAATAGCTATAACAAAACAAGAAAAAAGGAGAGTTAGGAGGGTTATCAGTTATTGCTGCTGAGGTCAAAATATACAGTGGGGATAAATAATCATATGACTCTGGGTGAAGCACTCCCAGGATGAGGTTGCTGGAGGGATTGTGTTTTGTTATTCTCAGCTGCAAGTCATATTTCCAGGAGTCTTCCCAATATTCTTCTACTGTCGAGAGGCTGCAATCTTTCACTGCCCTTGTTTCCTATGAGTATAGCTTTCTGACCTTCCTGGGTTGAAACCCTGGGCACTTTTGTGTCTGCCTGTCCAAGCTCTTGTCCCACTTCAGCTGAGTCCCCAGGAACCACTGGCAGTCTTGTGGATCCTTGAGCAGCTGCAAGGGTATCTCACTGATCCTGGGGGAGTGGCCAGACTGAACTGAGCTCTCCTAAGACTGATGTCACCCCAAATGTAAATGTCCTGAGGCTCTCACTTGCCCCAAAGGGATGTCTCCTGAATCAGTCTCAGCCCCAGCATGGGGTGGGGAGCACTGTGAGGAAGACACCAATCCAGAAAGTTCTGCCCCTGGGGAAGTCTCAACTGCAAGGGGCCTGGAAGGGTCCCACTCAGACCACATAGGTCCTGTGTGACTGCCTCTGCTCTCAGGTCTCAGGGCTTGAAAGCATAGGAGAGCACTGGTCCCAGGGTGCCTCTTCTGTATCTCAACTCATGACAGAGCTACTTTCTTCCAATAAATATTTATGTATATTTTTTCCTTTTTTTATGTTTCCTTGACTCTATCACTAAGTCTTATACCCAGTCAGAGCTGAAAAAATACTTGCTGACTGATTGAAAAGTACAAATTAAGTTAAGATTCCTACTTGACCCATTATAGATTTTTATCTCAACCTATTGAATTAAGCACATTTGTATGGGAAATTTAAATGCAGAAAAAAGTAGATTATATTCCATTTGACTTTCTAAACTTCTCAGTTTTCTTCTGCAATGGAAAGAAAACTGGTGCTATGACTTTTAAACAGGACTATGATAGTGTTGTTACTTTATTTTTCTCTTATTAAAGAATATCTGACTATAACGATTTTATAATGCTTATTGATAGATAGTTGTTGGGCATATCAACAAAAATCTTTCTCTGACAGAGCAGTTTTATATTATTGGTAGATAATTCCACTATCCAGTTGTTGAACTTAAGGCTCAAAGAATTTAGGCAAATTAAGTATGAGTGCTTGCTGCTGTTTTAGAAACTAATTGTTTTCAATTCTCATGCATTATTCATATAATTTCTTACTACATCTTCACTAGCCTCAAGAAAATAGCTTGACCAAAAGGTCTATAAACAACCATCTTTTGGGAAGATTTTGACAACACTGTTTGTAAAATAGCTTCTCCCACTTTTAGTAGAGAATTTCCATGCAAGAATAGTGTGCATCCTTGAGCTCTGTTACTTCTTAACTTGTCTGATGTTTCTGTCTTATATTTGCAACATCAAATTCCTGTTCTTATTACTGCAATATTGTCATAAATAGAAGATTTCAACTCAAGAACTGAGTGAAGTAGTATGAAAGAATAAACTCCAAAGGAACAGAAATATTATTCCGTAGTAATTTGTTATGTAATATGTAAAAAGCAGTAAGAAGGCAAAATACATGAACCAAATTCATTATTTATAAACTAACAATATGATGTCCATCATCTTTTCTCATTAATAATTTGCTTTATATTAATTTGATATTTTGATTAAAATACTTCATATAATTTGGTTGAAATAAATACTTCATATACTTTGGTTTAAATAAAATATATTTTAATATGGCTATTAAAATTTATAAAATTACTTACTGGCGGGGTGGTATCCCAATTCAATTGGACAATGTTTCACTCTGTAATATCTTTATTTGCACATGAGACAACTGTAAATGAGAAAATGAACTCTGTTCATTATCAAAAGATGTTGATCTTTTGATAGTCAAGATCCACTGTAGCAATAAGGCCTTTCTCACTAAAAGGTAAACAAGGTAAGATATTAGTCTGAAGACTGAATTAGTATAGGAAAAAAAAAGATTTGCTTTTTATGTGTATATATAACTAAGTTTTTGGAGAACTGATAATTTAACTTATACATTTCAGTTGCCATATTATATAAAAATTATTTATTGATCTTTTCCCCCAAAATTCACAAACATTTTAAATGAGCAAGTATTCATTCATGTAAATTCAAATTACAAACTTAAATATTGGCCTATGATAGATCACTCACTGTGCATGTCGGAATGAACTTGATTTTGTGTATTTAGCCTCTTATCTGTTCTTATTAACTGCAATTTACTGAAATGTTCTAAAAAATTCATTTATGATGATGCTATTAGGCAATAATGGTAAGTAGTTGCAGTTTAATCTTTAATAATTCTGATCACATATCTGTTAGTAGCATAATTAGAATATCAAATAGACAAAGTTTTTACAGCTTTAGTTTTACACAAAGCTAGAATCAAGTTCCTTGTATTTTTTTCCAGACACATTATTTTTCTACAATGAGATTGCATAAAAATAGATCTTTCTAACTGAATTTTTGATGTATTAACTCATAATTAAAATTTTGTAGAGTGGGTAAATATTCATATAATGAGATTTTCTTATCGAATTTCTATTGATCAAGGTGATAAAATTAAATCAAGTAAACCCAAAGTAAAGTTTTACAAAAAACAAATACCCAAATGTTTGATTTCCTATGTCATCAATACAAATAGTGGTGTGGACAAGTTAATCAACTCTTTTATTTAGCCAATTGAAGAAGCCACATCAGGCAATCAATAATATATTGACTGCTGATTTAATATTTAATGGAAAACTCAAATAGAAGTTAATTAGCCCACATATGAAGTGCAGGTTAAGCATTTGGGTAAACATCAAAGATTTAGCCTGCTTAGAGCCTCTTCAGTAATTTCTCTCTGAGTTCTCACAAACGCAAAGTGTAAGTAAATACAAATGGGTATTGAAATCTTCAAGAATAGCAGTACTTCTCATTCCTCTGGTTCCCATTTATCCAAATGCTATTTCCACATTTATTTTTGCTGGAATTTATGATGTTGTTGATCACAGTGATTTAGTGTTTTACTAAACATTAGATTGAATTTACAAGTTATACTTTGCTCTTTTTTAAAGTTAATTGCTAGTTGACAATACAACCCAGTTTTCTTAGGGCAATCCTGTTTCATATCTGTTGTCCTTTTATAATTATTAATAGCACCCCATGTCCTCCTATACATGCATAGATACATACAATAACACAAGATGAGTTCAAAAGAAGAAAAAGAGCTCTCTGGTGAGGATTTGGGTATAAGTCACTTATTCATCTGAACATTAATGATGGAGCATTAACAAAGCTTCAGTTTTCTTCCAAATGAAAATGTAATGCTTCTTTGTTAATTTCCCATGAGACTTAATGTTAGGTAGCAGGTAGACATGAGAGGCGGGAACATGCGATTGAAAGGGTTCATCCTAAAGACTGATTCTGCTAACCCTCATCATGTCCTTTAAATCAGCTCTCACAAGGCCATTCTGATCCAGCTGTGGTTTAAGAAATGAAAGCATATTAAAACCCTTTACTAACTAAGATTGTTATGCTCAGTGTTGTTCTTCTCTCTCAAAGTCAAGAGATGCAATTCCAAAAACTCCTCCACCATTAAAAGCAAACTATAAATTATCTGATCCAGGATGGACTCAAACAATAGAAGGCCTTTGTGACTTTAAACAAAAACCAAAATGATAGGAGGTAGCCTTTAAGTAGAGACATGTGCAGTAGAGACTTAAAATCCTATCATCAGTTAAAAGTTAAGAGGAAGTTTTGATTTGCATTTCTCTTATTGCTA
Organism: Aplodontia rufa; assembly: GCA_004027875.1. Classification (NCBI taxonomy): domain Eukaryota; kingdom Metazoa; phylum Chordata; class Mammalia; order Rodentia; family Aplodontiidae; genus Aplodontia; species Aplodontia rufa. Next base: position 8,213 of record PVKS010041167.1, read on the forward strand.
ATGATGTAGAGCATTTTCTCATATATTTATTGGCTTTCTGGACTTCCTATGGTGAGAAGTTTCTTTTTAGATCCGTAGCCCATTCATTGATTGGATTATTTGTGATTTTGTTGTTTAGATTTTTTAGTTCTTTGTACATTCTGGAAAATAGCCCTCTGTCTGAGGTGTAGCAGGCAAAGATTTTCGCCCATTCGGTTGAATCTCTCTTGACACTCTTGACTAATTCTTTAGCTGTGCAAAAGTTTTTTAGTTAGTTTAATTGCGTCCCATTCATTTACTCTTGACTTTTCTGCTTGCACCATGGGAGTTTTGTTAAGGAAGGCGGCACTGACCCCTATGTCCTTTAGTTTTGATCCTACTTCTTTTTCAAGTAAATTTAAAGTTGCTGGCCTAATATCCAGATCTTTGAACCATTTTGGTTTAATTTTTGTGTAGGGAGAGAGGTAAGGATCTAGCTTCAGTTGTCTACACATAGCTGTCCAATTTGTCCAACACCATTTGTTAAAGAGGCTGTCTTTCTTCCACACTATGTTTTTGCCCCCTTTATCAAATATCAAATAGTTAAAGATATGGGGGTCTGTCTCAGGATCTTCTATTCTGTTCCACTGGTCTTCAGTTCTTTTTTGATACCAATACCATGCTGTTTTTGCTACTACAGCTCTGTAGTATAATTTCAGGTCAGGAATTGAGACACCCCCTATTTCTTCCTTTCTAAAGAGTAATGTTTTGGCTAGTCTGGGTCTCCTGTTATTCCAAAAGAACTTGAGAAATGCTTTTTCTATATCTGTCAAGAATGCCACAGGTATCTTGATGAGGATTGCATTAAATCTGAATAGGGCTTTGGGTAGAATGGCCATTTTTATTATATTAATTCTGCCTAACCATGAGCATGGAATGTTTTTCCATCTGCTCAGGTCTTCTGTAATTTCTTTTTTTTAGTGTTTGATAGTTTTCAATATAGTGGTCCTTAATATCCTTTGTAAGGATGATGCCCAAGAATTTAATTTTTCTGGAGGAGATGGTGAATTGGATAGATTTACTAATTTCTTCTTCCATGGACTTCTTGCTGGAGTAAAGGAAAGCTAGTGATTTTTTGGTGTTAATCTTATAGATAGCCACTTTGCTGAAATTGCCTAAAAGCTCTAGAAGTTTTCTGGTCAAATTTATTAGGTCTTTTATGTATAGAATCATGTTATCAGTAACTAGAGACAACTTAACTTCCTTTTGGCAAAAATGAAGAATACAAACAACAACAGATGCTGGAGAGGCTATGGGAAAAGAGGAACACTGTCACATTGCTGGTGGGACTGCAAACTCAAAAACTTAGGGCTGGAAGTACCTTATGACCCAACTATCCCACCTCTGGGTCTTTTCCCAAAAGAGTTAGAATCAGCATATTATAGAGATACAGCTTCATCAATGTTTTTAGCAGCTCAATTTACTATAGCTAGAGTATGGAACCAACCCAGATGCTCCTCACTCGATGAGTGGATTTAAAAAACTTTGGTACATATATACAATGGAGTACTACTTGGCTATTAGAGAAAATTTGGCTTTTGAAGCCAAATGGATAGAGATGGAAAAAATTATGCTAAGTGAAGTATCCCAATCTCAGAGACTCAAGTTCCTAATGTTTTCTCTCATTTGTGGAAGATAGAATATAACCGGAAACAGTATGTTAGATGGCTAAGCTAATAATAAACTCAAAATGTATGAATTTTTACGCAAACAGGGGGAACCTTGCCTAGGATATCTGGAGACATAGGGAGGGGGACAAGGAGGAGTGAGGGATTAGGAAGGACATCTAGGAGACTGGAAGGAGGGAGTATGGGAGAATCAACTCAGAAGGAGATCTCCAACCTCCACGAGAAGTCCATTTAATGCAGGAGTTCTTTTAGGGGAAACGTAGAACCATAGGCAACCCAAGGGGAAACAACGAGATGGCATCAGCCTTGGCTAACTATGTAAATATACATTTGTTCTTGATTGTTTGATCATGATTCCCCCTCAATTGTAAGTCCATATTCAACTAATGAAAAAGTAAAAAAAAAAAAAGTTAAGAGGAACTTCTTATGAAGGATTCTCTAGAAACCTCCCACTTTACCCCAATAAAAACTGAATTCACAGAGAAGTGAATTGTTTTTATTAAATAACAACTGTACTTATATGTTGTAAAAAAATCCATTTAAGATTATTTTGTTTGGCAATAGTGGTAAGTAGTTACAGCTGTCTTTTTAATAAACCTGATTTCATATCCATAAATAGAATAAATGAAATATCAAATAGCTCCAGTTTTATGAATATCTAGCACTTTCAATCTCAAAATCCCAAAATGTATAGGAACCATGGAACAAGGATCACAGCAGTCTCTAAAGGTTGGAAACGGCTCTTAGAGTTATAGCAAGCAACTAGTACATTGGTCCTACCTCTTTGTGGATATGGAAAGGAAAGGTAGAATTATCACACCTAATTCTCAGCCATTTTCAACTTAGAAGAGTCTCACTGTTTCGCTACTCTCCCACTGAATAGAGTTCAGTCCCTTACCTCCACTTACTGTATAGGAAGCTAAGGAATGTAGTCTCATTTCATGCCCCTGAAGCAAAGGAATAAATGAATGAATGAATAAATGGGGGAAAATCTAACCATTCTCTATCAAAACTACTATTTATATTTTTATCATAGGAGTCATTTGTAAAAGAAAAAAGTAAATGAGTGAAAAATGGAGGAAGAAAACTAAAGAAGAAAATTCTCAGAGGAAAGGAAACAAGTAAAAAGAAATTGAGAATAGAGAAGAACATGGGAGAAGCTCTCATATATTGCCACCTATTTTTAATTCCTTTCTGTAATCTTTCTTTTATTTCCTTCAGCATTTCTTTTCTTAAGATTTTTTTCTCCTAACTTCCTCTTTGTTTCCTCTTCTTAGCCTTATCAATTATTTTTCTTCCTATGTTGACTGTATCATCTTCTTTTCCACTTATCTTTCAAAAATACTGCACTTGTGCATGACTTCAGGGGTCTTCTAAGAAAGAAAGGGAAAACAATCTGCCTTTGTTGTCTAATTCAGGGAAACACTCTCAAAGCTAGAATTCCTTGTCAGACAGAGACAAGCTGTTTTTGGAGACAGACCCTACAAATGTGTCCACTGTGCATTGCTAGCCCTTTAGGTCATGAAAAAGCTATTCCTAAATCACAGACTCAGATATAAATCAAAAGCATTCTTTCCATTCTTTTGTTTAAATGAGGCAATGCCACTTCATCTCTATACCTATAAACTGAAAAATGGAAACTGAATAGTACTTACAAAGAATCCATTGAGTTTCTGTGTTCATTAAAAAGAGATTAAAATATCAAAAGTGAGAGCACACTGTTGTGCATGAGCGTCATTACCCAGCATCATCTGTCAAGGAGCAATAAACTTATTTGGGGTGAAAAAAAATGTCCTTTTCCCCTATTCATATGAATTGTATTGTATGTAAATACACTGAAGAAAAAATAATTATATCCCCTGGCTCAGGTTGATTTGTTGCTTAATAATTCATTATGAAGTAGCTTTCTTTCTATTCTTAGTCATTTGGTAGTCATCTAATATCTGTGAACTGAACTAAATTTAGGTTACTATATAGGTGAGAATGTATGCGTACGTGTGTGTGTGTTTCTCTTAGTACTCGTAGATGATGATAAAGTGTTTGTGTGTATGTGTTCTTGACAGCTCTACCTAACGCTTTATGCCGTATGTTCATTTGGTTTCTGGTACGCATCTGTGCAAGGATGGGAAAATATTATGTGATTTTAATTTGAGATTATACTTGATAAACTGTGAGGCTCTAATTACCTAAAATGGGAAAATACAGAATGTTCAATTCATTTTGTACATAATACAATTGAGACATACAGAGAAGCTTATTACTCAAGGACACATATGGTATGGCAAAACCATTTTTATAATTTAGAACTTATTTCACTACATATTCTATAACTTTTACTCAGTGTATCAGAGGTAAAAGTATGGTTCACAATAATTCTTTTTGTGATGTCAGTGATAGGTTGATACGAAAATTACACTATGATTATAAATATTTTTGTTTTTCTCAAGTACATTTTGCTATATAGTAACTTTTTCCTTTCTCATTTCTGACTGTGACCATCTAATGCCACCTTTAACAAATACCGTGATCACCACTGAAAGACCATTGTTCTGGCTTCCAGCTGCCTCCTGAGCTTTGTCTCTAACCTCCCCATCACTCTCATCCTGATGCTGCCAACCCGTCTTCCTTGATTGCTTCAAACATGCCAGCAAAGCCTTTCCTGCTTCCTATTTCCTATCCCTGGGATATGCTTCCCAACTGTTTCAGTCAACCTTTTTGTCACTGTGACACAAAGACCTGACAAGAACAACTTGGAGGAGGAGATGTTCATTAGGGCTCACAGTTTCAGAGGTTGGGTCTCTAATTGACTGAGCCCAGAGCTCTGGGCCTGAGGTGAGGCAGAACATCATGGTGGATGAGCATGGTGGAAGGAAGCAGCTCAGTTCATGAGGGGTAGAAAGCTCCACCAGCAAGGACAAAATTCAAACCCAAAAGCATACCTCCTGTGCCCTACTCTGTCCAGCCATGCCCTTCTGCCTACAGTTACCATGCACTAATCCATTCAAATTACTGATCCATCAAATGGACCATTCCACTGATTAGGTCACAGTTCTCGAAATCTGATCATTTCAATTCCAGACATCCCTGTATTGTCTCACACATGAGCTTTCAGGAGACACCTTATATTCAAACCAAACACTAAGTTACATATTTCACTCACTCCCTCAGTTTCTTCAAGCACTGATTCAAATGTCAACCTATTTGTGAGATTTTTCTCCATTCCTTTCATCTCCTCTTTCAGCTCTCAATACTATGCTTACTACCAAATTTTGTAGTTTTGTCTTTGAATTTACTGCTACCCCAAATCCTATTGACATTATGTAAGTATCTTGATAATTGTCTTCCCTCTGCATTTGGAGTGTGCTCTCCACTACTGCAAAGGTTTATGCTGTTGCATTCACTTCTACTTCCCCACCATCACATAATGTTGGCATCTAGTAGGCACTCAGAATCTGTTGAACAAGTTTAAATGCAACACTTGAAATCATATGTTCTTTTATAAAGGGACACAATAAAGTATGATTCATATTTACACATGCATAATTTTAACTTGGTACCAAATGTCTGCTGTCCTGCATTTCTGCCATCATTTATAATAAGCATTTGAGTCAAGTCCCCATTTTCCACACCTATTAAAATAGGTATGCCCAAATTAATATATATTTTAGTTGTAAAATAATGATCTGAAGCAAAATTCAAATCATGTAAGATTAACCATTTTTAAAATAACTTAAAGTGATAAAATTAATCATTTTAAAGTTTTAAAGCAAACACTTAAATGGCATTTAGGATACTAACAATGTTATGCAACTAGCACCTCTATCTAACTGTAATATATTTCCATCACTGCAAAGTAAAAACTCCTATTTCATTAACTCTTTTCACTTATTCCTCCCTACCCTCAGATTCTCTCAACACCAATCTGCATTCTGTTTCTCTGGGTTCTTTCATTTACAATATTTTATCTAAATAGAATTATATAGTACATGGCTTTTGTATCTGGTTATTGGGTTTTTATAAAGTTTTGGAGGTTTGTACACATTGTCACATATATCTACCTTTCATTTTTCTTTCCTTTTTTTTATTTTTGAACAACCTTACAAGATTTTAACAAAATAATATAAAATGTGTATAAAATGTGTAAATATTCTGGATATTGCAATTTCTACCTTTCATTTTTAATTAATAGTATTAATTCATTTTAATTAATAGTATTCATTTTATTTATATACCACGTCATTTATCCATTCATTCATAGATGCAGATTTGAGTTTTGTTTTCCAACTTTTGGCTACAGTGAATAGTACTGAAAGTATAAATGTACTTTATTTTTTACCTGTTTTCAACTTTGCATTGTTTCTTGAGGTGTGCATTTGTAGGGCCACAAAGGGTAGTTTTATACTTAACATTCCAAGTAACTGCCAAACTGTTATCCATGATATCTGAATCCTTTTGCATTTCCACCAGCAATTATGATAGTACTAATTTCTTTGTATCCCTACTAATACTATTTCCCATTTTTAAAACAGTAATCATGCTACTCAGTGTGAAATGGTATTTCATTTTGATATACATTTGCATTTTCTTAATGAAAATTTATGTCAAACATATTTTGTGAATTTTTGACTATTTGCACATCTTCTTTGAAAAGTTATCTATTCAATTTCTCTCATTTTCCATCCGTATCATTGTCTTTTCTTTTAAGTTTTCGGAAACATGATTTGCAAGTATTTAAACTATTCGATAGGATGGGTTTTCATTTTCTTGAGAATATCCAGTGATATATGAAACTCTTTAATTCTGATGAAGTTTATCTATACTTTTTCTTTGGGGTCAAATCTTCAAAATTTATTCCCACATCTAATCTCATGAAAATTACCAAATTTCTTCTACTAATAAAATTTTAGCTATAGATTTTATATTTGTTGATCAATTTTGAGTGACATTTTTGCATGTGATATGAGGATCCAAATGTATTTGGCATGTATACATCCAGTCAACCAAATGTTAATGTTAAAGAAACTATTCTTACCTGACAGAAATAATTTTAGTATTGTGGTTGACAGTCAACCTTGGCCATAAATGTATAGGCTTGTGTCTAGACTCTCAATTCTCTTACACTGGTGTCTATATTCTTATACCAGTACCATATGCAGCTTCATTGTAAGTTTAAAAATTTTGATATGTGAATATTAAAACTTTGTTTTGCTTTCACAAAATTGATTTTTCCCCCTTCATTCAACATAGTATTACATTTAGGAGGGAATCATTGCCATACAATCATAAACACATGCACAATGACAGAGCAAGCCAAGGCTGATGCCAGTTTATTCTCCCTGCTTTGGATTCCCCACTATCCCATGTTTCCCCCTACAATTACCCCAATGTTAATTGGGACTCTCATGGAAGTTGAAGGTTCCCCACTGGATTGATAAAACCCCCTACTCCATCCTTCCAGCTGCCTTGATGTCCCTCCTATACCCACCCCCTCCCTCCTCCCCTCCCTTCATCCTCTAGCATCATAGGCAAGGTTCCCCAGCCCATGTAATAATTTACCCATGTTGAGGTTATTATGAGCTTAGCCAACATTAAGTCTGTTTCAGATTGTATTCTATCTTCCACATATGAGAGAAAACATCTGGCCCTTGAGTCTCTGAATTTGGCATATTTCACTCAGCATAATTTTTTTCCATCTCCATCCATTTGGCTTCCAACACCATGATATCATTCTATCTAACAGCAGAGTAAAACTCCATTGTGTGTGTGTGTGTGTGTGTGTTGTGTGTGTGTGTGTATATATATATATATATATATATATATATATATATATATATGCCACAGTGTTTGAATCCAATCATCCATTGAGAGGCACCTGGGCTGGTTCCATAGTTTAGCTACAGTAAATTGAGATGCAATAAGCATTTATGTAGCTGTGTATCTATAGGATGCTGGTTCTAGCTCTTCTGGGAAAATACCCAGGAGTGGGATAGCTGGGTCATAAGGTGGTTCCAGCCCTAGTCTTTTGAGGAGTCTCCACACTGCTTTCCAGAGTGACTGTACATGCTTGCAGTCCCACCAACAGAGTGACAATGTTCCTCTTTTCCCACAAACCCCCCAACAGCTATCATTGTTATTTTCATTTTTGCTACTCTGACAGGAGTGAGGTGAGATCTCAGTAAAGTTTTGATTTTCATTTCTCTGATTGCTAGTGATGTAGAGCATTTTCTCATATATTTAAGGGCTTTGGGGACTTCCCCCATTGAGAAATTTCTATTTAGATCCCTAGTCCATTTATTGATTGGATTATTTGTGTTTTTGGTGTTCCGTT
>PVKS010041168.1:0-16184 GCA_004027875.1 Aplodontia rufa
GGATTAACATTTATAGGATCTAAGATAACTATAGAATATTTGGTAAGATTACAATAACAAAATAGTTTTAAGTTAGTAGTTAATAGGGTATAGGAGTTATTATAGCCTATAACATAGTCTAGCTATGGATATGATTGGAGCATCTGAGAGTGAGCATGGTGGAGTGAGAGTGATCAGGAGTGCCAGCCAATATACTTAAAAACACAACACAGCCATCAGCCAATCAGAACTCTCATCGTTGGTGCTGCTGGAACAAGATCTGTGAGGTTTACTGGGAAGTTAGCTGCTAAATGGCAGAGGGCCTCTGGACCTCAGGGAGGGACCATGGTGAGCCAGATCAGAAGCTTTGAGCAGTAGTTGTATATCAACCCCTTTAGAAGTAGCTAGATATTTGAACAACCAGTACAGCTCTGCAGCCTTCTGCTGAATGTCAGTCTAGGAGAGGGCCTCAGAGGTCTCAGTTCCCCTCTATTCCCTCTTGCTACCTCACATTTTCTCATAAACTGGTTTAGTTGATAATATACCTAACAAGAGACAGAGAATATGACAGAGACAAAAATAAGAGACCAGGAGATAGTACAGGACAGACTGAGATTAGGTGGAACAGAGAGGGACACACATACTCATGTTGCTTGTAAGGAGAACAAGAAGGAACAGAAGTGTTTCAAATGTAAATCTATGTAAATTAGCATGCAAATATTCAGGGAGAGTGAGGTGGGGCAACTGGGTGCTCTCCAAGGGCTCCGCTTAATAATGCAACCTCTCTCATGTCCCCAGGAAAATGTATCTGTCTGGTGAGAGGTTGGCCCACTCTGAGCTCTTCCTCTTTTTGACCAGGATGCCACAGAACTCCCTGTGCTGTTCCAAGGCTCATAGGACACTGATTTCACATCACAGGTGAAGGGGCTGGGCAAGTTGCCCACTGTATTCAAGCTCTGCTTCCTGCCCCATCAGAGGGAGAAAGAAGGGATGTGGATTTCCTTAGGATCCTTCCATTTGGGCCTTACCCCTAAAAAGAATGAATTTGCAGAGGTCTCTTGAGTTCTTCCTTTGCTTCCTCCCTGCTGTGGAAGTAATTTCTGTTGTCTGTCCTCCAACTAGCATGCTGTAGTTTCCATTTACCTCCAGAAGACCTTCAAAGTTGACCAGGGACAAATCTTAGGGTGTAAAGGTCAAGAAATATCCTCAGGAACTTAGTGCCACCACCCCTTTTTTTCTTCTGCCACAAGTCTAACAAAGCCTTGATAGGTGTGCTTCTGAGTCCTCACTTAAAGAAGGACTTATACCTCAGTCTTGAGCTGACTTTTTATAAAAGTGGATATGAATAAAAAAAAATACTTGAGCTAGTGAAGATTCTGGGGTTTCTTGTTACTACAGCAAAACTTGGCATAAGGTCACTGATAAAATATTACTGCAGGTGATACAATGAAAGAAAACAGGACCTGTGGTAGCCTTCATATTCTGGGAACAAGTCTCCTTTCTTGTCTCTCTTTGGCTTTTCCATGTACCTCCTCTCAATTTTTGTCTGTAGTTTTATTCTTCTATTTTTCTTTCTGTGAATATGAATATTTGTGACTTTGTTTCTTCAATTGTGAGGTCAACAGTGTCTGAGCTTTTCTCTGTTTCTCTCTGAGCTACTACTAATACTGCTTTTGCATCTATAACAAAGGTAATGATCACTTTAATTCATATTCTACTGACAAGAGCAAATCACATGTTATATTTTCTTCATGTTACTGCAACCAAGATACTAACTGTGGCAAATAATTTATGAACAGAAGTGTTTATTTATCTCACACTTCGGAGATTTAAAGTCATGGAGACTACGTTGGCTCACTTCTGGGGAGGATGGTGGGTGGTGGCACATCATTGTAGGGGTGCATAAGGTCACATCTTGAGTCAGGAAGCAGAGAAAGAGGGGCAGACGGTATTGCACAACCCCCTTCAGGTGCAGGTCCCCAGTGACTTAAGGACCTCTCCCAAGGTCTCCTCTCCTAAAGGCCCTTCTACCTCACAATAGTGCCACCCTGAGGACTTAGACTTACACCCTTGGCCTTTGTGAAAACACCTAAACCAATACCCAAACCATAGTATATGGCTGAGAAACTTCACAGTGAGAGGGGAAATGAAATTTGGCCAGGTGTCTGGAGAGGGGAGGATGGGAATATTGGTTCTTACTCTGGATGATTAGTACGGGATCTGCACAAACTCTAGAAGTTCATCTCAGAAAGCAAGAGTCAGCATGACAGGCACACTTTTCCACTCTTTCTGTGAATAAAGTGGGCACCAGTGTTATGCTTCCTTCTTTAATCACCTCTTTCTCCTCAGGTGGCTGGAGCTATTGAGAATCAGGATTTCTTGGTGGCCAAGGTGGTCATTTTGGGACTTGAGGTGGGGTGAAAGGGAATGCTATTCTAACTGGCCATAACAACAGTAAGGTCTCCTGTAGTGCCTGGCACATGGGAAGACACTTGGCCACCTGAAAAGCCACTTTTTAGTTTACAAATGCCTTGATTTACAAACTACATCATGGATTACAAAATACTTTGGTGATTACAAATCCCATTTTCCCATGTACAACGTATTTTGTAATGGAAGAAGTTTTATTACAAAGTTCTTACGTTTTTTCAAAATTCTTTTAAGCATGCCAAGTATTTAAAAATGTGACGTAGCTGGGTGCAGTGGCACACACCTGTAATCCTAGAGGTTTGGGAGGCTGAGGCAGAAGGATCATAGAGTAAAAAGCCAATCTCAGCAGCAACTTAGAAAGGCCTTAAGCAACTTAGCAATACTCTGTCTCAAAAAATAAAATGAAATAACAGGTTGGGGATGTGACTCATTGGTTAAGTGCCTTCTGGATTCAATCCCCAGTACTAAAAAAAATAAGTGTCATATCTTAGATTTTAAATTTTAAGGTACAATGTGAGGAGGCAGGGCAAGATGGTGACTGAGTCATATCCTTCAGGGTTCATTTCCTCCCAGACATACCAATCTGAACCTCTATTCATGAATCAACCTTCTACAAATATTGGGTTAAGGGAGCCAGAAGGCTAGAGACCAAAGTAACTGGTTTCAGTATAATGAAAAGATGAACTGAAGAAGGCAGAAAGGAAAGATCTCCCTGTTACCCCTCCCCTTTCTCCAATCAGTGCAATGTGGAGAGAGATGTCTCTGCTTAGGGGAGGGAGATAGAATTAAGACCAGGCCTTACACTTGATACCCAGAACAGGCACAGCAGAGTGGAACACCATGTGGGGCAGGGCCAATACTTGTGGACTGGGCCACAGAGAATGCATGCTTAGCTGGGGGTGGGGTTGGGATTAACTACCTCTACTACCTCTCCTCCAGCCTTGGACAGCTAAGGAAAGAGCAATAGTCCAACTGCTGGGGAGAGGGCTACAAGTAGTAGGCTTTCCATAATGGCATGGGCCTTGGTCCTCCCCACTTCTGCTCTGGCCTAGGTGGACTGTGGGCCTAGGGTGTAACACAGTTTTGCAGTGTTGTTGGCCACAAGCATGGCACAGGAGCCTGGGACTCTATGGTGATCCTCTCCATAGCTGGGAGGAATGCTACAGTGTCCAACCAGAGGCTGCTGACTGTGGATGAAGCATCTTTGTCTAGCCTGTCCCCAGGGAGAGGCTTGGGGAAATGGACCATCCATTTTATTTTATTTTTTAAAGACAGAGGGACAATGAAAGAGAAAGAGAAAGAGAGAAGCAATTTGCTTTAGTGTTTCATGTGGCCTTCATTGCCTCTACATTTCATTGTTTACATGGTGCTGAGGTTTGAACCCATCGACTTATGCATGCAAGGCAAATGTTCTAACCACTGAGTCACCTTTCCAGGTTCTGGACCATCCATTCTAGACACTTCTGCAGTGTACGTTGAACAACACACCAACTGTGGATTTGGGACAAACCTGGGTTCCAATTGCCCATTATTGCCAAATAGCAGCAACACACAACAGAACATTCATTGAAAACCTGGATTTAGAGCGCCTTCTAGAGCTAAAATAAGTGTAATGACCACAGACTCAGGCAAAGAAACAGCCTGCTTTGAATTTCTGGAGGGATGTGCACAAATGAAGGCAGATTATAAAGACTGGAATAAATATCTAATCCTTCAGTGCACAGATGAGGTCTCACCACAGCAAGCATGAGGAAACTATAAGCTTTCATGAAACCATGACTCACCTAACAAGTACCAGAAACAGTCACAGTAAGGCCGAACCAAGTTGTATCCAGGATGGGTAAACTCTGGGACGGAGAATTAAAGTAGCTGCTTTAAGGAAACTCAATGAGTTTTAAGCAAACAAAAATAATTCACTACCCAGAGAAATTTAGCAGAGAAGAAAGCAATTAAAAACATTGTAGAGAAATTCTTATGATGAAAAATACATTATGAGCATTTAAAAATTGACACAAGGCAATGATAGATCATACAGAAGAATGAATGAGTTTGAGGACAGTCTCATTGAAAAGACACAGTTGAAGGAGAACAATGAAACAAAGAATGAAGAGGAATGAAGAAAGCTTATGAAAACTTTGGGACAGCATTAAAACAGCAAATATTCAGATAATTGGGATTAGAGGGGAACCTTAGGATGCCGAAAGGGTATAGAGCATACTTTAAGAGATAATAACAAAATACTTTCCAAGAGAAGGATACACATATCCACATACTGGAAGATGAAAGATTGACAGGCAAATTTAACTCTATTATCCACTTCTAGACTTTACAATCATGCTCCAAGTTTGAAGATAGAAAAGAAGATTCTCAAGACTACAGAGAGGGGATTGGAGTGGTGACTTGGCAGTTAAGGTGCTCGCCTGGCATGTGCAAGGATGTGGATTTGTACCCCAACACCACATATACAACTAAGTGTCGGAGCCACAAAAGCCACATGAAAAACTAAATGAAACTGAGTCTTTATTTCTCTCTCTCTCTCAGTCCCTCACTCCTCTAAAGAAAAAAAAAAGACTACAGAGAGAAGGAACAAATAATAGACAAAGGTGTACCAACCTGCCTGATGACAGACTTTAATAAATGTGGCATCAAATTTTCACAGAACTGACAGAAAAAAATCTGTCAACTAAGAATACCTTACCCACCATGTTTAACAACAACAACAAAAAAAAAAGCATAGCTTATGCTGCTTCCCGGAGTGCTTCAGAGCACACAGTAGGTGGAATGACCCAAGGCAGCTGGGCTGCTCCGTGGAGATGGGGCTGGACAGGACGAACAGGGGAGGCGGGGGCGAAGGGACAAACGCCAGTGGCCAGGGGAAGAAATTCAGACTCACACGTGGATGGCAGCTTGAAACTTCTCTCCTTTATTTTTCCCACATATTGGTAGATATAGAGAGAGCAGGCTGCTAAGGGACCAATAGTGAAGTGGCAGACTAGCTTATTCCAGCCAATGAGCGACTATTATGTTGGTGACGTCATCTATCACTGACCGGGAAGGTGCAGAGAGAGAGAGAGAGAGAGTGTAGCACTTCGGTGCAGGCGCGTAGCCCGCCTTGCTCAGAGCACGCGAAATGTGAAGGGGGAGGAAAGAGAAGTATTATGGCGTCCAATATGGCGATTTTCCTTTTGCATAGAGCCCAACAAGCTTACCCAGTGAAGCTATGTGTTAGAAATGGAATGCATTCTCATTTGTTTGTTTGTTTGTTTTGTTTTGCTTTTTTGTTTTGTTTTAAGAACAGGAGACGGGGCTGGAGCAGTGGCTCAGTGGTTTCGTCGCTTGCCTGGCAAGCGCGAGGACCCGGGTTCAAACCCCAGCACCACGTACACAACTGAGTGTTGGAGCAACGAAGGCCATGTGAAAAACTGAATAAAGTTGTTTCTCTCTTTCTCTGTCTCTCTCACTGTCCCTCTCTCTTTAAAAAAAAAAAAGAACAGGAGAGTAAGAGACAGAGAGAGAAAGAGAGAATCATCTGGTCTTCGTTGTTCCAACACTCAGTTGTGTAAGTGGTGCTGGGGTTGGAACCTGGGTCCTCGTGCATGCCAGGCAAGCATGATACTGAGCCACTTCTCCAGCCCTTGAATGCATTCTTAGACAAACAAAAGCTGAGAGAACATATCTGCACTGACCTGTCCTACAAGAATTGCTAACAGGAGTTCTTCAAACTGAAGGAAAATTATAGTGAGCAAGATGAAAACAAGAAAAGATATAAGACTCACTGTTAAGAATAATTACACAGAAAAATCAGAATGTTTTAATATTGAAACCATGGTGCATATATTGTTTGTATCTTTAGCATGGAGACTGAAAGACAAAACAATTAAAATTAATAATAACTACAGTAGTATGTTAAAAGATAGATGATGTAGAAATATGAAAAAGGAGACATCAAAAATCTAAAAAGTAGAAATTGAGAGCAAGTGTAGAGCTTTTTTATTAGTATACTTTGTTTCTTCTTTTTAAAATCTGGTTAAGTTGCTATCATTTAAAAATAGCAAATTGTAATGTGTAGACATTATTTGGGTCTGTGGACATCAGTCAATAGTAGAGCATTGTACTAGCATGTGTGACACTCTGGGTTTGATTTCCAGCACCACACACCTCCACACACAATTTTTTGGGTAAATTTCCTGGTAAACACAGAATGTATGTCAGATAAACCAAATGAATAATTAAAGAATCAAAATCACAAATAGAGCAAATTATTTAACTATGTAGAAAGACTGTAAGAGAGGTAGAAAAAAGGAGAACTTTAATAAAACTAGGGAAAAGATTACAAAATAACTGTAGTAAAATCTTACTTATAAATGATTACTTTAAATGTAAATACATTGCATTCTCCAATTAAAAATTTCAGAGTGACTGAATGGATAAGAAAAAACAAGACCAAATGATGTGCTGCTTCCAAGAAATTCACCTCACCTCTAAGGGCACACACAGGCCAGAAGTGAAGGGATGGAATAAAGTATTTCACACAAAGGGAATCCAAAAGAAAGTAAGAGTAGCCATATTTATAGCAGAGAAAGCAGACTTTAAGTCAAAAGCAATAAAAAGAGAAAAGAAGGACATTACATCAATATAAAGGAGTCAATTTGGCAAGAGGGAATAACAATTTCAAATATATTCACACCCAATATTGGAGCACACAAATGTACAAAAGAAATGTTAATAGGCCTAAAGGGAGAGATAGAGTCCAATACAAAAATAGGGGGAGACTTTAACACCTCACTTTCAGCAATGGAGAGGGTATCCAGACAAAAACCCAAAAATAAACCACAGTGTTAATTGCACTGCAGGCCAAATGAACCTCATGAACACAGGACAGTCCAACCATAACTGCAGAACACTTATTTTTTTCTGCATCAGCACACGGAACATTCTCCAGGATAGACTATATTATAGGACACAAGACAAGTCACAATGTATATTGAAAATCCGAAAGCACATTGAATGTTGTTTCCTGCTCCAATAACGTAAAGCTAGATGTCAGTAATAAGAAAAACTTCAAAAAACCTTATAAATTCGTAGAAATTAAACAACTTACCTTTTTTGTGTCAGGGATTGAAACCAGGCTCACTTAACCACTGAGCCACAACCCCAGTCCATTTAATTTTTATTTTGACATCTTCTCACTAAGTTGCTTAGGACTTCACTAAGTTGCTGAGGTTGGCTTTGTACTCCTATCTCAGCCTCCTGTAGCCAGGACTACAGGCATGCAACACCATGCTGGGCAAACAAGTTACTTTGAACAACAAATGGATCAAGAAAGAATGAAGAATCTTTCTTTCTTTTCTTTTTTTCTTTCTTTCTTTTTTCTTTCTCTTTCTCTCTCTTCTCTCTCTCTTTTATTCTCTCTCTCTCCCTTTTAATCAGGTATTGTACCCAGGGAGACTTAACCATTTAGTCACATATCCAGATACAGCCCCTTTTTAGATTTTGAGATAGGGTCTTGGTAAGTTGCTTATGGCTTTGATAAGTTCCTTAGACTGACTTTGAACTTGTGATATTCCTGCCTCAGCCACCTGAGCTCCTGGGATTGTAGGCATGTGCCATTGCACCCAGCTAATTTTTTTTCTTAAAAAGGACACACAACAGCCCCAAACCTCTCTAGGAGAGAGTTAGGTTTAGATAAGGTTATGAGGGTGAAGCCCTCATAATGGGATTAGTGCTCTTGCAAGAAGAGAAACGTGTGCCAGAGTTTTCTTGCCACCCTGTGAGAACACAGTAAGAAGTTAGCCCTTTTCAGGCCAGCAAGGATGCAGATAGATTAGAAAAAAGATACTGAGACAGATGGAGAAGGGAAAGAGAATTGGAGGTGGTTGGGTAGTAGAGGGAGAGGCTGAGTCTGGTATGGCCTTATTGAGTGTTACAGAACAGCTTAAATGGAGCCTAAGGACAAGCTCTGCCAGCCTGGGAGCTCAGGCTGCAGTTTCTGGAGCCCTTCCCTCACCTTCCTTATTGCAGACATGACCTGAAGGCACCAGGGTAATCTAATAGTAGCAGGGTGGGACACATCATGGGATGCCAGGAAGTGAAGTGCCTGCAAGCAGTCATGCCACCTAGTTTTTCAGATGCACCCCTGGACACTTACAGATTAGTCCTGCCCTTCAGTTAACAGCTTCTTTTGATATTCATTCCTATTAAACCTTAGTTTATCAAAAACAAGTCTTATGGCCCATACCTGTTTTGGGGAGTGTTTTTCAGAAGTGCAGATGTATCTTTTCCCACTAAAGATTAGGTCGATTAAATTAAGTTTCTGAAAAATTCTGTTTCAACTCAGTAAATACTCTGGCAAGACCTATGGAGTCAGAGCTGCCTTGCAGCTCTTTCCCCAGCCACTCTTGTATCCAAACTATCTTTCCAATCATCATTTCATACAAAAGTTTGAGCATCTGTAAATAGCTGTCTGAGGCCCTTCCTCACAGAGGCAGGCTTACCCTTACCTGTGCACTTCCAGCATGTCCACCACTAAGGGAGTAAAGGCCCAACAAGGGTAACCTACTCATGGACCAGTGTTGCCCACTTTTAGCTAGTTGGCTAGTGTGTTACTCAGCATTCTACCTGAATAACAAAGTACCTGTGATGATTTTTAAAGAAACCACAGTTTTGGAGGTCCAGTGCATGATGCAATAGACACATTGATTTTGGCCTCCACTGGATGTACTGCCTGGTAGCAGTGGGGAGCATATGGTGGAACAAACAGCACAATTCAGGAGCTAGGAAGCAAAGAGAAAGAGGAAGAGAACAGGGTCTCCCTCTCTCCCTCAAGGTTACACATGAGCCTCTAACACAGGAGTCTTTGGGGGATGTTCCAGACCAGACCATTATGCCCTTCCTCATCATTCCCTGTTACTCCCTACCCCTATCTTAACCTCCCATTCTTTTCTATATCCATGAAGAATGTCATTGGTATCTTAATAGGAATTGCACTGAATCTATATAGGGCTTTCAGTAGAATGGCCATTTTGATTATACTGATTCTACCTAACCAAGAACATGGAGTGTCTTATTCAATATAGTCCTTGAAACCCTTGCCAGAGCTATCAGGGAAGACAGGTAAATCAAAGGAATTCATATAGGAAAAGAGGAAGTCAAGTTGTCTCTCTTTGCTGATGACATACATAGAAGACCCAATAAGCTTAAAGGCGATTTCAGCAAAGCGGCTGGCTATAAGATCAACACCAATAAATCACTAGCTTTCCTTTACTCCAGTAACAAGTCTGCAGAAGAAGAAATCAGGAAACCTCTCCCATTCACCATCTCCTCCAAAAAAATAAAATACTTGGGCATCAACCTTACAAAGGATATCAAGGACCTCTACAACAAAAATTAACAAGCACTAAAAAAAAGAATTTGCAGAAGACCTGAGTAGATGGAAAAACATTCCATGCTAATGGCTATGCAAAATTAATATAATCAAAATGGCCATTCTACCCAAAGCCCTATACAGATTTAACACAATACCCATCAATATACCAATGCCATTCCTCACGGATATGGAAAAAGCAATTCTCAAGTTCAGATGGAAGAACAGAAGACCCAGATTAGCCAAAACATTACTCAGCAAGAAGGAAGAAGTAGGGGGTATCTCAATGCCTGACCTGAAATTATACTACAGGGCCATAGTAACAAAAACAGCACGGTATCGGTATCAAAACAGAACTGAAGGACAATGGAATATAATAGAGGATTCTGAGATGAACCCCCATACCTTGATAATGGGGGCAAAAACATAGTGTGGAAGAAAGATAGCCTGTTCAACAAATGATGTTGGACAAATTAGACAGCCATGTATAGACAACTGAAACTGGATCCTTACCTGTTGCCCTGCACAAAAATTAAATCGAAATGGTTCAAAGATCTGAATATTAAGCCAGCAACTTTCAATTTACTTGAAAAAGAAGTAGGATCAACATTACAGGACATAGGGGTCAGCGGTGCCTTCCTTAACCAATTTTTCCCACAGTGCAAGCAGTAAAATCAAGAATAAATAAATGGGATGCAATTAAACTAAAAAGCTTTTGCACAGCTAAAGAATTAGTCAAGAGTGTCAAGAGAGATCCAACAGTATGGGAGAAAATCTTTGCCTGCTACACCTTGGACAGAGGGCTAATACCCAGAATATACAAAGAACTAAAAAAACTAAATACCAAAATCACAAATAATCCAATCAATAAATGGACTATGGATCTAAAAAGAAACTTCTCACCAGAGGAAGTCCAGAAAGCCCATAAATATATGAAAAAATGCTCTACATCGTTAGCAGTAAGAGAAACGCAAATCAAAACTTCAGTGAGATTCCACCTCACTCCTGTTAGAGTGGCAAAAATGAAGAATATAAACAACAACAGATGCTGGAAGGACTGTGGGAACAGAGGAACACTGTCACATTGCCTGTGGGACTGCAAACTGGTTCAGCCACTCTGGAAAGCAGTGTGGAGAATCCTCAAAAAATTAGGGCTGGAACTGCCCTATGACCCATCTATCCCACTTCTGGGTATTTTCCCCAAAGAGTTAGAATCAGCATATTATAGAGATATGGCTTCATCAATGTTTACAGCAGCTCAATTTACTATAGCTAGACTATGGAACCAACCCAGATGCCCCTCACTTGATGAGTGGATTCAAAAACTTTGGTACATGTATACAAAGGAATACTACTCGGCCATTAGAGAAAATGATGTTATGGCTTTGGAAGCCAAATGGATGGAGAAGGAAAAAATTATGCTAAGTGAAGTATCCCAATGTCAGAGACTTAAGGGCCAAATTTTTTCTCTCATTTGTGGAAGCTAGAATACATCTGGAAACAGAATGTTAGATGGCTAAGCTAATAATAACCTCAACAAGTATGAATTTTTATGCAAACAGGGGGAACCTTGACTAGGATACCTGGAGATGTAGGGAGGGGGCCAGGGACTGGGGAGGGACTAGGAAGGATATCTAGGAGACTGGAGGGAGGGAGTATGCCTGTGTACCTTGAAGATCTAAACCTGTAGCCATCTGATTAGTAATGATCTCCAGCACAGCTTGTAAGTGAAAAACATAATTTAACATGTACATAGGATTTCTGTAGCCCCAGATGCCATCCTGTGCCCAGGTTGAATGACCATAAACAACTACTATCCTTTGATGTAACCATTCAGCTTCCTCCCAATTCTGCTGACCTCCTGGATTTAAACTCTCCCTAATGACCTTCTTTTTCCTTGATTCTAGGTCCTCGTACAAGGGGATCCCTAGGTCTTCTCCAGTCCAATTTGGCAATAGGAAAAATCCAGATCTATTAATACTGATTGTACAAATTCCCTCTTAGTTTGTTGGGAGGTGGGTGTATGCCCTTTTCCCACAGATTCAGAATAGCCCATCAGGTGCTTTCCAGTCAGACAGGGCTGGATCATCCCAGAACTTACGGATCTCAGGAATGCCCTGAAAAGGACTGATTTGTGTAGCACCTGAACCAGTGCAGCTGAAAGGAGTTCAGTTTTTTCAGGGTACTATATACCTGTGACCATTTCTCTTTAATCTGGGTAGATTATCTGCCCAGAACCAAGTGGGCTTGTTTGGCCACCAGGTGGCATTCCAAAACATTATCCTGTTACAAGGAGTCTCTCCAACATCATAAATAAGCTGGGATCCATATCTACTTATACAAATACTCCAAATACTTCTGAAGTGAGAATACAGCTCTGGAGTCTTTCATTCCTTGAGTCAATATGGGTCATATGCCATTGTAGCAAGAAATGAGCATCTAGTATCATTCCTATCCAAGGCCATTTCTCACTCATGAGGGCTCCTATGCAGACCTAACAGTTATTAAATCCAAGACTTTCAATTATATTCTTTCAGTCAAATTCAAAAATATTTTTCCACAGGAAGGGGAGGACAAGATTAGGGATTAAACCTTCATGTTGTTTAGCAGCTGGGCTGCAGTTTGTGGTAATAAGGCCTGGAGTGACCAGTTCTGGAAGATTATCAATTAACTTATATTTCCTTACTATTACTGAAATTCTGCAGCACATCTTGGGGCATAGAATTTAATGACCCATAGTACCAAGCTCCTCTGATGTCCATAAATCCCTGGGCAAACTTTCTTGCTAACTTCAGCCATTTGAATTCTGACTTGGTTCCAGTGGCAAGTGATTGTAGAATTATAGCATTTTTCTTAATGAATGAGGACTCATATACATCTTAATAGTAATTTTACCTTCAAAAATGATTAATCCAAAACATGGAGTACATGGTAGGTAGTGGCTAAGGTTAGTCCTAGGGGTGAGCAATTGTACATGGTAATAACTGAAAAACCACACTGAACAATACATCAACAATTTTGCCATCATAGTTTAAAGTACTTTATCTTAATAATGCCAGAAAAAGAATCCTATAAATCTTACACAAGCAAAATAGAAAAGTACAAATAAAATCTTGTTATTAAGAGTCCAGTCCTCAGAGTTTACAATCACCAGTCCCGTAGCAAAAACCAAGACTAAGACTCTATATCCAGTTAGTAGCCAAGAATGACAATGCTTCTCAACATAAGAACTGTCCTAAAAGATACAACAGTCCATTTGTTCTGCCACAGTTAGCCTTCAGTGTGCTTGGATTGAATGATCTTTGGGTGGTCTAAGCAGGGTTACCATTTCCTTGGGCTCAGTCTGGCTATCTTCTGGGGTGTTTAGATCGGAGCAATTGTTTCTCTGATCCTCAAACTCATCTGCTGTCTCCTTCTTTTGGATGGTCAGCTTAAGAGGAATAGCAACCTCTGGAGTGCATTCTCAGTTGGCAGCCACAAGCTTGAACTTGGTGTAATGAATCCAGGGAAACATTTTGGTGAACTTTACTGCAGTGGTGTTAGACAAAAAGACAATGAAAGGACCTCTCCAAAGAGGTTTCAAAGACTAGACATTCCATTCTTTATCCCAGACTGAATCTCTAGGCTTAAAAGAATGTGCATCTTGGAGTTTCAAGATGGCGATCTGAAGACAAAAGGCTTCCCCTGCACCCTCGCGACTGATCAGGATATCTCCAGCTTCTCACCAGTATTCTGAGGTGCGTTTGGGGGATTAGCATTGTGAATCACCAGTCCTAATCTTAGCAGTGGTTTTGGGGAATAGAGACTTAGGATCGACCAGGGATTCTTTGTTCTGCGCTGGCCCGCCAGCGGGGCATTTGCACTTTCCCGCCTACATTCCCGCCCGCCTGAGTCACATCAGCACAGTAAACCCACACAGTTTCAAAGACAGTGTTCTGACGAAGGCCCTTCCCGGACCTGCGCTCTGTCTGGCGGCAGGATCAGTGTCTGGAAATAGCGTTCATACAAGCACAGAGCAGCAGTTTGCACGGAAGAGGCGGATGCAGGAACCACAAGGGTGTGGGAGCAGAGCAAGCGTCCATCTTTTAACCCCTTGTTAGTTACCACACTCCCAGCCTGCCTGATCAGGGCAAGACCTCTTTGGGATTGCAAAGCAAGCTTTAAATACTCCGTCTGGAGGCAGCTGAGATCACAGGTGGAAACGGGACCAGAAGACTTGGCTGAAGCCCTGACAAAGGTGTGGGAGCAGCGAAGGCTGGGGAGCATCCATCTTTAAAACCATACTCCCTGTCCTGGACCTGCCTCCCCGCATCTGCAAAACAGGCTCATAAAACTGCCTGGAACCAGCAGCTGATCACAGGCTGACTCAGCAGAAAGTGGGGTCCGGGGCCTGAATCCTTCTCTCATAAAGGATCTGGGGCTGAGGAGCAATGGGGTTCAAGGCTCTGTCCTTCCACCATAGACAGAAGGTCATTCACAGCTAGGACCAGCTGGCCTCACCTCTATGATCACAGAAGTCATTTTTGACAACTACCAGCAGATGGAGCTCTGATAACATAATATCTTCTCACTTTCAGATCCCCTGAATCGAGCTTCAAAAAAAGTTAAAACTTGTCATATCCAGCCAGAAATAGAAGATCCATTCCATGAAAGGACCAGAGACACTCATAATATCTATACTTCCAGGGTTTTCCTATTATTTTTTTCCTCCCCCCCCCCTTTTTTTAAATTTCGATTTCATTTTCTAGGTGTGTACCAAGGCGATATCTGGTGGAGTTTACTGGTTCTCCAATATATAAAAATTCTAGCGGTTTTTACTTCTCTGTTATGCTAACATCCAAGAGCAGTTAACACCTACTCTTCCCTTTTTTTCTTTTTAATATTTTTCCCTTTTCTTTTCTTTTTTCTCTCTCCTGTTAGAAGGAAAATTAACAATAGTAGTCCTTCTTAGTTTGGTAGCCTGTTTTTAAGGTTTCTTTCTCTTTTCCTATTTTTCCTGTTTAGCATATCTCTGACTCACTCTTACCCATCCATCCTACCCTGTTCTCATTCTTGAAAAGAAGGACTCTGGTCAGTGCATAAAGTAATTGAAATATTTTATGCCTGAAAAACATAATTCTCAGGGAACACTTCTTTCCTTAAATTTTAGCAATAACCCAAATCTTGCGAATAACCCTTTTACCCGTCCTATATTAGGCCACAGCTATCCTAGCTTCCCCTCGGATCTGTACCTTCTTTTCTATTTCTTTCTTTCCTGCTTTATTTCAAAGTTAGTAAATTTTTTCTGTTCAATTTCCTTTTCTCTTCAAATGTTTTCCCCTTAGCATTGTCTTGTTCTTTCTACAACAAATTCTTTAACTACTCCACTTTCTCACTGTACATAATTGGTATACATAAACTTCTCTCTTAATTTCACCAGCATTACCCCCCTTCTGACTCCAAATTAGTTAACTCACTTTAACCCCCCATTATTAAGACTGTGTAAATATTACTGCAGTAATTGTTAATCTGAGTAACACGTATTTGTTCCTGAATCCTGTCATATGTAATATTAATTTTCTAGTATCACGAAAAGTATTGATTATTACTAACACTACTTGCACAGACCGAATGCGATAGTCCATTATAGTGCATGCTAAATAACTAATTTACTACTGTTTATTGTAAGCTTTGGTTGTACATATTGTTAATTTGCTACTAGCGCATGAGGTGTTGGAATTCTGTAAGGGTAACAAATAGTTCAGAGTAAAAGGGGTTGTCTTTTGAAATCAACTCTCCTGACAAAACCCCATTTCAAGTAAGGGTTGGGACGGATCTCCCAACCCAACAGCTTAGTCCTTAAGGCAGAAGACAGGAAAAAGAACCACAGAACCTGTAGTGCTCCCACAAAAGGTTCACCTGGTAAATAAGAGAGAAGAATGTCTTCAAGCATGACAAATCAAACTCGAAGAGGTTCACAACAATCCCAAAACTCCCCTGATAAGGGGGCTGTGGCCAGGGACTGGGATGAAAATCTAGAACAACATATCAATGAGTTGACAACAAAAAGGATCATCGACTTAAAAGAAGAGATAATGAAGGGAATAATGGAGAAAATCCAAGATTTGAAAGACTTGATTATTACAGTAATAGATTCTCTCAAAAAGGAAGTTACAGACCTCAAATTTGTAGTCAATGACATGAAAGGGACCACGCAAGAATTTAATAATAGAATAACTTCAGTAGAAAATAGAACCTCTGCCAATGAAGAAAGAACCTCTGAAAATGAAGACAGGTTGACCAAGCTAGAGCTCACAGACATCAAAAAAAGAAAAAAAAAAAAAAGAAAGACCATGACCAGTATTTCAAGAATGTCCGGGATGAAATGAAGAGAAACAATCTGAGAGTAATTGGAATACAGGAAGAAATTGAG
>PVKS010041169.1:0-16191 GCA_004027875.1 Aplodontia rufa
AAGGCTGCAAGGTCATTGTTTCTAATTGCTGTGTAATATTCCATGGTATAAATGTACCACAGTTTTTGGATCCATTCTTCCAGTGAGGGACATCGGGGTTGTCAAATCCAGGACAAAAAAAAATTCACTTCCAAGCTTAACAGCACCTGCCAAAATAGCATATTTATAGCAGAAGTAGCTCACTCATCTACCAGAGCCATTTTCAATTCAAAATTAAAATTGTGCAGCCTCAACTTTCTGCCCTCATGTTAGAATTACTTCTGGCTGCATATTGCAAACACAATACAGTTTAGTCTACATGACTTTCTTCAATGCTTTTTTTTTTCCTCTGGGAACCATTTACCATTGATTTGTGTCCAGGTGCATTTGTCATGTTAGCCCAGCACAGTAATTAAATGACTGGATTCATTCTGTGTATGAATACAGTGTGCTCATTATTGGCGTTTCACTTAATTCAGCATCATCTGCAGACTTCTAAATATTGCTTCTACATCGTCATCTGGTACATCCTCAGGAACAGTTTTGCAATATAAATGCTTTTCATTTCCAGCTGTGCTTTTTGCTCCAAAAGTTTCATCAATTGTAGATCACAATATAGATTCGTGTTGTAATGAAATTGCAGTGTTAAAAATGACTAAAATAGTTCATAAGCTTTGTCCTCTGCCTTTGGAATGAATCTCATTCCTAAAGATTAGAGAACATTTTATTTTCACATATTATTGAGAAAAATCCTCAGCTTTCCTCTAGTGTTTATTGGGACTTGCACAGTGGCTATGAAAATAACTTTACTGTGTTCTCCTGCTGCACAGTGTAATTGACAGCTCCAACTATTGAGCTGGATCTACCTCATTTTCAATAAGCCCGTTGTATTAATCAGGGTTCTCTAGAGGAAGAGAATCAACAGGATCTATACAGATATACATGGATACACTTTATATCTAGATACACTTTATATCTATATATGGAGATAAAGTATATCTAAATATATCCATTTATATTTGCATGATTATAGGAAAGGATTCATTAGATTGGCTTACCCAAATCAGAGGCCGGATAATCCCATAATGGCTGGCTGCAGCCTGGAGAGCTGTGAAGCCCAGGATGCTGAAGCCTCCGAACAAGGGGGATGAACCATGCTACCCCAGTCTAAGACTGAAGGCCTGGAAACTCCTTGGAGAATCTCTGGGCATTGTGCTTTGGAAGAGTGAAGGAACTTGAGTCTGATGGCCTAAGGTGATCACAGCAGCAATGAAGAACCCGGTCAAGAAGAATTGGACTCTGTCTGCTGTTGTTCCCTTGTTCTTGCAGCTTTTATTCCAAGATTTCAAGCTATTGGGCATTGCTGCCCACACTTAAAAGTGGGTCTCTGCTTCAGTTTGCTAGCCCACTTGCCAATTATTCCTAGAAACACCCTCATTGACACACCTAGAAGATTCAATCTTAGATTCCTCTTTATTTTAGGTGCCTCTTGATCCAATCAAGTTAACAATTCAGACTAGCAATTGTACCCATTCCTTTTGTACCTGCTTAAAGCTATTGACGAAGCATTGCAGGGACATAAAGTAATCCCATTCCATCAAAACATGTGACTTGGGGCTGGAGTTGTACAGCACTTACATGAGATTTTCGAGGACCTGGGTTCAATCTCCTGCACACATACACACCTAAGTGAAGGAAAAAAAAAACAGATGAAAAAATAAAATTAACTCTCGATTGAAAACATCCAACTTGGGACTGGACTGGTGGCTCAGCGGTTACAGTGCGAGTGCATAGGTTCAAACCCCAGCACCACGTACACAACAAAGTCTCAGAACGACGAAAGTCACATGAAAAACTAAATAAAATCTATTCTCTCTTTCTCTCTCCCTCTTGCTCTCACTGCCATCTTTCTTTAAGAAAAAAAAAAAAGCATGCAACTTGGGTTTGGGAAATTCCTATATCTGACAAGCTATACTAAGGGATTTGAAAGTGTTCTTTTTTCTCACGTGTACAGAATCTCTATAACTTAACCTGTCATCACTAATTCATATACCTAATTTATTCTGTCATTTATTTATACCGCATTTCATAGAAACTAAGGCAAATGCACCTCATGTTTTAACATCTCTGAGGTTGTGATATATTTACAAGCTTAAGTGTAGCATAATTTAAGTGGCATTTTTTTCATTTCTTGTAAATAAGTTAATGGACTATCTTACATTTAATGTCATCTAAATTCTATAAAGTTCTGTATCTTCTTTCTGCATAGTGTTTCTGCATTTAAAAGATATGGGTGTGTGTATGTGCATGAGTGTACTCTTGAAACAACTACTCTATATTCCCCCCTTTTCATTCAGTGAATGATTTTTATAACGGGAAAGAGATCTCTGAATTTTTCAATGTTTCAATTCTATAAAATATTTTTCTTAGATATCTGAAAGAAAATATTAAAATCATATTGAGAAATTTGAAAGACTTAAAACTTATGAGATTTGTTTTCTATTGAGTCTTTGGTCAGGTGTGAATACGAATATTTTGAAGACTGATAATAAGAATGCTCTTTCGGAAGACAGATTCCATCAATTTTCATTAAATCAAGTTTCTATTTGCATAAATTTTTGATATATTTGCATCCAAGAGAAGTAAAAGAAGCGATGATCATTCTATAAGTTTAAACAAAAAGCATCACCACTATAGATAAAAATTATTATATAAATAATTGACAAGCAATTTAATGACAAACATCAAGAGCACTAGAAAATACTTACACTTATTAATAATGTAATGGAGCAGTTAAGGAAACACTGTATGAAGTAAGATTAACTTGAGGGGCTGGAACAGTGGCTCAGTGGTTATGGCACTTGCCTGTCATGCGCAAGTACACCAGATCAAACCCCAGCACCGACGTACAGAACTAAGTGTCAGAGCAATGAAAGCCATGTGAAAAACTCAATTGTTTCTCTCTCTTTCTCTCTCTCACTGTCCTTCTCTCTTTAAAAAAAAAGATTAATTTGAGATCAAGTTTAAATATGAATAGATAATCTTAGATATTAAATATTTGTTAATTATATAAGTAGACTTAAACTTCATGATGTATCTATGTCAGTTATTAAATTCATCATCTCTTAAACTCAAACTAAACTTTATAGTTTCTGTTTTGTGATGTTGGGGCTGAGACCCCCACATCTGCTTTGCCAGTGGTTTCCTGTTGGGTTTGGCACTTCAGGGAGATTGGCAGGCTGGAGGAGCAAGAAGAGACTTTTGCCTGTCTCTCTGCTTGGTTTTCTCTGTCAGTATCACCACGGCAACCCTCTCACTCCATCAGCAGTAATTCTTTCCTGTGGCAGCAGCTGAATCCAATTCTCGTTTGCTATATTGTTTGTAGACTGAACTTTATTGTATCCTCTAAAAGAAGCAACATCAACCAGTTGGTGTCGGTGTTCCCCTTCAGAGACTTTGTCCTACACCATTGGTTCTTTCCAAGACCAAAGACCTCAGCAGTAGCCAGACAACATGAAGTCAGAGGATCTTCTTGGGGACTTCTCTTAATCTTCTAAATTTTTATGATTCCAATTTCATCTCTTTGTTTCTCCAGTCCTAGAGGTGCAAGCTGCCTCCTAGAGCTGCTACCTTGGTGATACCTTGGAGTCTGTGGCGTTTGGGTCTAGTTTAAAGCACCTTCCAAAGCTGACCAGCCATACTCTTCTCTTCCCAATTTTTCTTGAAAATTTTTGACTAAGTTGGAAATTGTTTTAGTCAGCTTTTTTGTTGCTGTGACTTAACAATGTGACAACAACAGTTTCAGGAGGAAAAATTTATTTTGATGGCTCGATCTTGGTCTACAAGAGGCTGACTCCATTCCTCGGGGTTGGGGGTGAGGCTGTGCCACATAGCAGCAGGCAGACATGGCTCTAGAGGGACAAGCAGTTGAAGGCATCACATGGGGAGGCAGAGCAGAGAAAGAAAATCCACCCCAGATACAGAAGATATACCCCAAAGTTACACCACCAGTGATCCACCTCCTCCTGCCACACCCTACCAGCCAACAGTTGCCAATTAAGGCTTTTATAACTAAATCATTTCACCTCAGCCTTCCCCAATTTTCACACGTAAGCTTTTGGGGGACATCTCACATTCAAACCAAAGCAGAAGAAAAAGAATTCATCAAATTGAGTTCTTCCTCATCTTGTGAAAGCCTGGGTGTCAAGTGAAGAATCGTAATAGAGAGGAAGAAGAGAGAGAATAATGCATAGGATACCCGTAGAAAGACAGAGAAAGGGGGAGGGAGTTTTCCAAGTGGTTGGAGAGACTAGACTTTAGGTTCTAGTTTCACAGCCTGGAAAACTGTCCTGAGGCCCCAAAGGCTTATAGAGTCACTGGAGACTTTGAACAGCAGTGACCAAACAGGGCTCTCCAGGTTTAGATGTTTCCATAATCCTGGGAGCAAAAAGCCTCCAACATAACTCACTGAATTTTTAGTGAGCCAGGCAGATTGAAGTTAAGAAAATAATTTACAGAAAGTGGAAAGAAAGGAGGTTTTGCTTCATATTAGGCTTCATTTATAGTGTGGGTCACACCCACTTCTGCTACAGTAGTAGCTTACTGACCGTGGTGGAAGTAATTCCAGTGGTAGCAGGAGACCTGCAGATAGGAACAGCATCAGCAGCTAAGCAGCACCAATAGTAATAACAACTTCTGTGGTGGCAATCACTGATAATCTTGCTTTTCTTCCCCCTGAGCAATATTGACACACATTTCTACAATTAAATTAATGTTTATATTTTAAGTGACTCATTTCTACAAATATTTATGACAATATAATAGTGGTAATATATGAGAAGCATTTTTCAATTTATGAACATATGAAAACAGGAAGATATTCTTATAAAACAATTCTAATTTTTACAAATAAATCACTATCAAAATTCAAACTCTTGTGAATCTTGACTATAATTACTATTGTATTTATTTATACTAGGTGTGTAGTATACCCATATATATAAATTATTGTATTATTCTGCCATTTGTTACATGGGTTATTATCAAGGATTTTGAAATTTTATTGTTATTATATTTATATTGGTATCAAAAATAAATTCTCGTATTGATCAAAATTATGTCACTGGAATCAATGAAATAGTACAATGTCCTGATTTTCCCCAACAAATAATAAACAGTCCCGAGGGAACTGGTACCAGTATTCTCAGTGAGGATTGAACGCAATTCAGTATAAGATGGGCATGCAGATTTTGTTACACACGTGTGGAGATGATGAATATAGGGAGACTTATGATTTTGAACAGGAAATTGAGTTTAATCCCAGCCTTCATGGAGAAATATCTTTACTGACCTTCATTTATAGATGAAATTGCTTGGATTCCCAAGATTAAGATATACAAGTTTCTATGACATTGATGATCCTAAGAATGTTATACAATATGGAATTTAGTTAACATACTCTTATGGTTTGGACCAGGAATGCCCATAAAAGGCTTATGTGTTAAAGGTTTGGTTCAGAGGTGGGATATGATAAGTGGTTGGATTATGAGGATTCTTTTTTCATCAGTGGATTAAACACATTGATAAATTCATAGCTTGATAACATTACTGGGAGATAGTGGAAATTATAGGAAGTAGAGACAAGTAGGAAGAGTTGGTCATTGGTCATGTGCCTTACAGAGATATATCTTGTCCCCAGATTCTTTCTTGTTCTTGTTCTCTGTCATTTACTGCTACTTGGTGGCTGTAAAGTGAGCAACTTTTCTCTACCACACTCTTCCACCATGATGTTCTTCATCATTACCAGCGTACAGTGATGGAGAAACCTCTGAAACCATGAGTCAAATAAATCTGTTTTCATTTATGTTGATTTTCTCAGGTATGAAAACTGAAAAACAGAAATACGAAATATTATGTCTTTTAGATTACATTTGCTGTGAATAATTGACCCCTTCATTACAACACATGCACACATGAAACAGCTTAAACAAGTTAGAAAATCATTTCTTTCTTGTTCTGTGTATCCTGGCTGAACTTAGTTCAGGTGGTGTATGACAATCTGTGATTCTGGAAAGAGTGGTCCCATCTATCTTGAGGC
Source organism: Aplodontia rufa (assembly GCA_004027875.1). NCBI lineage: Eukaryota > Metazoa > Chordata > Mammalia > Rodentia > Aplodontiidae > Aplodontia > Aplodontia rufa. Next base: position 6,077 of record PVKS010041169.1, read on the forward strand.
TTCACCATGCACACCTTCTATACGCTAATCCATTTCACTGTCTAAGATGCTGCAGGATCTATAGCTCCTATGACTACATTCTAATATGTAAAAGTAGGGATAGCAGGTAGAAGTGGAAGAACCAGACTACTTGTTTTAAGGATATCTTTGGAAGTTCCCAATATTACTTCTCCTTATGCCTAATGGGCAGAATTCAGTTTCAAAGGAAACTGGAAACTAGATCTTATTTCAGATAATCATGTGCCTAACAAAAACTTTGACATCCTGTAACTTTAGAGAAATAATTAGCAAACATTTACTATATTGGGCAAATTAGTAAATAATTTATGCTCTGTAGACCATATAGTCTCTGTCACAAGTTCTCAAGTACTTATACTATTATAATGCAAAAGCACCCATGAACAATATGCAAATGAATGACTATGGCTATGAACTTTATTCCCAGAAACATTTGGTGGACTGAATATGACCCACGGGCCAAAGTTTGACAACTCATGCTTTAAAAGATGAAAAAGCAGATATTGGAAGATAGAAGATAGCCAATATTTTCTGACACCATGCTATTGCAAAGAGAATAAAAGTAGAACTCAAAATTGCTTTTCTGTCAGTCCAATTATTCTCAACATGAAAGCACTCTTTACGTAGACTGATCTTGGGGTGACTAAAACTTGGGTTTTCCCAGGACATTCAGGTTCATGCATCTTACCTAGTCCTTTAAAGCTCAATTTCCTGTAAATCTAGTCATGCTGCCAATAGAAATCTACCAAGACAAAAGAATGCATACAAAGACTAATACATAAAATTTTACACCAGGCTTTATACATCACAGCTAATATCTAGCCATAACCTAAAATCATGCAAACAGGAGGAAAAATAAAGTGTTGTATATACAAAAACTAGGATAATGATCAATAATAAAAGGAGAAAACTATTAATATAAAATGGACAGCTCTCAAATAGTGATGCTGAATCAAAAAATCTTGAAAAAAATTAAAGTATGGGTACCCCATACAACATAAGCTTCCCTTTACGGTTCATATCTGGAATGTCCCTCACAACACATGTGTTAGGCAATGCAGCCATAGTCAGAGGTAAAATGATTGTATTATGGGGTCTGCAGCCTCATCAATGGGTTAATCCACTTGGTGGAATAATAATTTGAATGGACTACCGGCTGGTTGACCATAGGCAGGTGAGTAAAATTGGAGGAAGTGGGTCACTGGGGGTGTGAACTTTGGGATTATATCTGTCCCTGAACACTTTGCATATCTTTCTCTCTCTGCTTCTAGGAATCATGAGTGGAGTAGATTTCTTCCGCCATGCCCTTCTGCTGTGATGATTCCGCCTTGGTGCAGGCTGACCACAGACTGAATCCTCTGAAATCATGGCCAAAAAAAAAAAAAAAAACTTTCATCTTAATTTGTTCTTGTCAACTATTTTAGTTATAGTGATAAAAAGAGAGCAGATTACTTATCAATGTATTTCTGAAGAATATCACAATTTAAAATTTCTATTATTCTTTGTAGTAGAGACAAGCACAAAGTAGCTCAGTAAAAATATTTGGTTATTCTTTAATTGTTCCTAATTGGGGATATTGATTGCTTAAGCTTTTGTTATTTTTCTGATAATCAATATTTCTTATTTGCCACATATCAAATGAAATATTGTGTATCTATCATTTATTTTAATATGTTTCGACTACATGGATTAATCATATTAATGTATTCCCAAAACTATATTTGGACACAATGAATTATGATAAATTATATTAAGATTTATAAATCTGAATTTTCAAGAATAATACTTCCTTTAAAGGAGAAAATAAAGAATTAAATACATTTTTTAAAACTCAAGACTCAGGAATGTACAAGGAAATCAAATCAAAATAAGAAACAGCTATTTAGGGCAACATATTACCCCAAATTTTCTCCATCGGTAGTCTATGCTAGGGGTTAAAAAATACAGTTCAACTCAGCTTATGATAGCTGCTCATTTCCAGATTTTGCTTTCAAAAGTTATGATATTCATTCATTTACATAAAAATAGATTATGAGTACATTTCATATGCTAGATACTAGAAATAAATTGGACATAACAAGGGTCTTAAAATATTCTTAATATGTTCCTGCTAATTTTTATTTTTTGGAAATTTCTAAGTACTTTGATTTCTAAGCCCTAAATATACTTCTCATAACTACAAGTAGCTGAAAGTTTTTTAAGGCAATGATTAGGGAGTAGTTTTTACTCATTTAAGCAATTGTTAAATCAGTAGAGATTGATTCTTCCAAAGCTGAATGGAGATGCTTGTTAATAGGGTTGAACTCACAGACACTTATAAAATGTTGGGCATGTCATGTAATTATATGGACAAATGTATTGTTCTAGTTTCCCTGATTACTCAGAGTACAAAGTTGCTGTGGTCAGCATCCCAGTTGTTTTTGTGGAATAGTTTTCTGGACCTTGTATAATTGACATCAGTGGTTCCTGTTAACAAATCACTGCCTTCCCTCTTTATCTATCATCTATCTATCTTTCTCTTTTCAGTAGAAACTTACTTATGTGACAGTGATATGAAAATACTGGTCCCATATCATCTCCCACAGCTATGGACATTTATCTTTGGCTATAATAAATCAGAGAATCCAATTTTTCTGGCTATAGTAATGAAAGAATGGATAGGTTATTTATACCACCCAAGTCAGAGTCACCCCAGAAACGTACTACAATAGCTGTTAATATGGGGAACTTTTTCACAAGAGATGTTAGGTTTTAGGAAATCTTGAATATGATGTTATTTGGTTAAGTTTTGTATCACATAGATGGAGAATATACTTAGAATAAAACCAAACAAATCCTAGATGGAAAAAAGTGGTAATGAACCCAAATAACATTACTTGATTTCTGATTCCAAGAGAAAATTCAGTCAAGCAGGAGTCCTGAGAATGGAGAGATGAGGTAGGACTCCTACAATCTCATTTAACTACTAGCTTCTGCTGTACTGAAGCCAATGACCAGCTCATCTTAGAATTTTCTGGTTATATCTAATACTATATTAATGTAGTTTTTTTTTCAACTTTCATGAGCCCATTTGAGCTGAATGTCTTGACTACAGCATGATTCAGAATTTCATCACTATAACAAATACCCGATATGATCAATTTGTAAAGAGAAAAGTCTTATTTGGGCTCACAATTTAAAGATTCCAGGCCATGGTTAAGAAGACTCATTGTTCTCAGGGTCTGATGAGAGATGGGTTACAATAGCAGGGAGCATTTGGAGTAGCAAAATTGTTCACCTTATGGCCAGGAAATAAGATAGTGAGAAGGGGGCAGTGGCTACAAAATTCCCTTTCAGAGAATTGTTCTAGTGACCTAAAGACATTTCAAGAGGACATGCCTCCTAAGTCTTCAGTATATCCCGATATCAACACCTTGAACTGACTTACCCCCTGAACCTTTCAGGGACATTCAAGATCCAAACTTTAGCCACTGGAACTACTGTCTTAAAGCAAGCTTATTTACGCTACTATAACAAATTACCATACATTGGTTAGGTTCTACAATAATCATTTGCTTTCCACTTTTCTGGAGTTTGAGAAATCCAAGATCAAGGAGCTGGCAGATCCAGCATCTGATGAGGACCTTGTTCTTGGTTTTCAGATTACTCTTTTCTCATTCCATCCTTGCATGGTAGAGAGCAGAGAAGAAAGAACAAATTCTTTTTTTTTTTTTTTGTCTTTTTTTATAAAGGTACTAACCTCATTATGAGGACTCTACTCTCCGGAACTAATTCCCTCCCAAAGGCAGAGCCTGTGAGCACTATCCCATTGGGTATTAAGGTTTCAACATATGGCTTTTGGGAGCACATACACATGCAGTCTATAACATATTACAAATAGACATTTACACTTAATATGCAAAGCTTTATTCTAAAACTCTATTACAATCTTGAGTTTGGGCTCCATACCAATGCTTCATTCTCTGGCTATCATGAAGTACTTTTAAGATATTCCACTGGATAGAGCTCAAGACGCACTCACTTCCAATGAATTCCATGACTCTAATGCTGCTCTTCTGATTTAGAGATTATATATAATTCTCAGTAAATTGCTGAAATTGTGATCCTCCTGCCTCAGCCTCCTCAGTTGCTATGACTACAGATGTGCTCCACCATGCCTGGAAACTTTGCTTACTTATTATTATAGTTGACTAAGAGAGTAGAAATCAGCATCAGACCCAGGGTGTGACCATTTGTGGAAGGCTACACTCCTCATGTCCAGCAATGATCCTCTTTGGACTGCATAAGAATGTTGATATCATCAGAAGCCATTTTGCTCAACTTGTGCTAAAAATGAGCAAGGAGATCCAGCTGCTTATGTTCTGGATCTGGTACTCTGCCAATGTAAATTTGTACATACCCCTATTCAAAATTTTTAATGATTTGTTAAACAAAAGAAATACTAAGACAGCAAATCTAACTCTAATAACCTCTATAACTTACAACCAAAGCTTACTGATCTTATCCTTTTCTTTCTTCTGTGGTGGACTATTATGCCTTCTGTCTTCTTCTAAGGCATTTTCAGTGCTGTTATTATTTTCTTGCTTCCCACTTCCCTCTCTTATTCTTTCTCTTTGCCAACATTTCCCTCATTCTGTCTTCCACTCTCATGTTTCCATATTACTTTCTCCCCTCCTATCCAAGTACCTTTTCCTTCTGTCTGTCTTGCACTACCATTTTAGCTCTCTAATCCTTCCCTTTTTCTTTACCTTCTAATTTCCTTTCTGGTTTTTATATTAATACCTTATGTTTGATAGGCTTTTCATTATAAATTCACTGTAACAAGAAAGCCAATTTTTTTCCTGCTAATTGAACAAATAGAACGATCTAGTATATAAATTCTTAAAACAAGGTCTTATTGTTCAAATGTATCAAAAAATAGCTGTGCTAAAGCATGTTTTTTTTCCAAGATGTAGACCAGACCTGTGTCCATTTCAGGAAATCAAATCCTTATGCCACCTGGTGTCTATTAAGCAAAGTACAGTCAGAAACATTAAAACTATTTTCAACACATTCTGAACTCCTCAGATGATGCGTAAATTATTCTATTTATTCTATTCATGTGATATGTCCTTCACCTAATTCTCATCTTTGAACCACACTGATATTAGCTAGACAGGAATTTGTTTCTACTAATTCATACATCCTAACCCTACATTCCATTCCACTTCCTATAACAAATTTACTTCCTCCATTTGTCTCTCTTCATTGCTCACTGTCATAAGATTCAATAAACCTAGTGTTATGATTTGGATGAAAGGTGTCCCTCAACAGCTCATGTGTGAGAGAAATGCAAAAATTCTGAGAGATGAAATGATTGTGTTATGAGAGTCTTAACCCAATCAATGAATTAATCCCCTGGTCAGTAGGGATTAATTGAGTAATAACTGAAGGCAGTTAGGGTATGACTAGAGGAGGTGGGTCATTGGGGACAAGTCATTTGGATATATATTTCGTGAGTTGAGCTTAGTTGCTGTCTTTCTGTTTCATCATGTGAGCTGCTTCCTTCTGTCATACTCTTCCACCATGATGTTCTGTCTCACCTCCAGTCCCAAGGAATGGAGCTGGCCTTCTACAGACTGAGATAGCTGAATTCATGAGCCCAAAAATAAACTTAACCTCCTCTTAAACTGCTCTTGTAAGGTCTTTTAGTCACAGCAGCCTAAAAAGTTGACTAAATCACCTAGACCTGGAAGAAAATTCAAAAAATTATTTAGTTCACACTTCTCATGAAATTCAGTAAATAAGTTATTGATGGATTCTTGAAATGGATTTCATTGGGAGGCCTCTTTCCTCCCAATAAAAAGTTCTTCACATTGTTTATACCATACTTTATCTCAAGAAACTCAGGTTAAATTAAGAAGATAAGATACAGCTAGAATAAATAACTACCTTAAGTAAAAGAAAGAAAACAACATGAAATTTATGAGTGAATATGTAATAAATATTTATAGATTTTATTGTTTAAAATAAAGATTATTAGCATTTATATGATTGATCAAAACAAAATAATGAAACGTTGTTGACCGTGTCCCATTGGAACTTATCTAAGAGGAATGGCAGCCACTGGGAAAGAACCAGGCAGAGGAAAACCTAGGGCTGTACTGGATTGTGGGGAATGGCATGGGGTCATTAATTAGTTGCCAAAATGGCATAAACTGGTACCAATATCCAATAGGTTACAAGGTCGTATGTAGAAGCAGAGATAGTAATACTCATAATTGAGTTTCTGGTTGAGATTTGAATGCACAGGTGCCTCTACTTTTAGGTAGAAGGACTACTGAGATAAATTGCAAGAGCATCGTATTAGTCTCCTAATTTTACTGGTGAAATGTAAGACTTGAGTCCCAGAAGTTTATTGTGCTGCAGACCTAAACCTGAAGATAACAGTCTGAACTTTGTGAGACAACAGAGGAAAGTATGCAGAACCTGGCTGAGTCACTCTGAGTACACAAAATCTAGAAGACTTATTCTGTTTTTCCAAATATTGATCTTATTTGTGCAGAACTAGTATCTGGATATCTTACTATTAGAACTGGCTATCTTACTATTAGACAAAAGAAGCCTTTCCTTGTACACCCTGCTCTGGATAAAGTTCTTGTACTTAACATTATTTACTAAGAGACCTTTCCTGTTGTTTTAGTCAAGATTTTTGTTACTGTGATTTAAAAAAATATGATAGCAATTTAGAGGAAGAAAAGTTTATTTTCAGAGTTCAGAGTTTCAGTCCGTGGTCATCCAATTTCACAATTCTGTGCTGAAGGTGAGGAAGAGAAATGTAATTCAGAACATACAACCAGGAAGCAGAGAGAGAGAGAGAGAGAGAGAGAGCTCTGATCACCAGATAATAAATATGAACCCCAAAGGCACACCCCCAGTGACCTACTTCCTCCAACAATGCCTTACCTACCTACATTACTTCCCAATTAATCCATATCAGTGGATTAATCTACTGACCCTGCTACACTTTCCTTAATCTAGTCATTTCACCTCTAAAATTCCTTGCATTGTCTCATACACGTTTTGGGGGAAAACCTGATATCTAAACCATAACATTCTATTCCAGGCCCCTCCAGGTTCATGTCCATTTCACAATGCAAAATGTATTTAATTCATTTCCAAGAGTTCCCATAGTCTTAACATTTTTAGGATTACTCAGAAGTCCAAGTGCAATATCTCATTTGAGACTCAAGGCAAACTCTTTGCTATGACAGTAAATATCAAAAGGAAATTGCATATATCTGATATGTATTGACAAAGAGTAAACATTTTCATTCCAAAAGGAAGAAGTAAAGGCATAGAAAGAACGAATGAGAACAAAGCAAGACTGAAATTAAACTGGGCAAACATGTTTTATAGGTCCACATCCAGGCTATGGGGCACACGGCATTGTAATATTCTTGTCAAAACACTTGTGCAGCTCTGCCCCTATGAACTTACTAGTTATAGCTCACCTGGCTTCTTTCTTGTCTTGCGTCTTCTTGATTCCTAAAGCTTTCCTTGGCTACCATTCCATGTTACTGGCATCTCTTAGTCTTGGGGTTGCGCTGCAGCTTAGCCTTCCTTCTCACATCTTCACACATCATCCTCTGAGGGCCTGCCCACAGGGACTCTAATCCTGCTACACTTGGCCAGGCCTACATTTGAAATCTTGGTGGAAGCCTCCCTAATCTCTTAACTCTGGCATCCTGCAATTATGCAGAGCTATCACCATATGGTTGATGCCAAGGTCTGCTACCATCTTGAGTAGTATCTGCATCTTTTGGAACTATAACTGCAGCAGCCTCTGAGTGGATGTATGGCTGAGCACAGTGAAAAAAACCTCTTAGTCTTCTGTGTGTAAGCAGGGTGCTCCTATGGTCACTTCTCAAAGGAATTTTTACTTTTACACACTTGAACCTGAGATGGATGTGGCCTTACCAATTCCTGAGATACCCTCAAGCCATCTTTCCTATAGTTTCTGGTAAAGTCCTTAGCGCTTCTTTAGTAACTATAATCTCTTTAACAGCCACATTTTCCTCAGCCCCAGCTTTACTGGCACCTTTCTGGTCAAACTCAAAGTGTTTCAAATCTTTCTGCTCTGCCTTCTGCTTCTGATTAGCACAGTAAACTTGTCTAATCATAGATATTGCCAGTAGCAATATCTATGTCATGACCTGAATACTCTGCTACCTAGAAACTTTTTCCATCAGATTAATTAATTCCATCACTTTTAAATTCAGCTTGACAGACAGTTTCAGAATATAAGTAAAATGTGGGCAAATTAGTTGCCATAATGTAGCCCAAATGCCTTGTGCTCCAATCTCCAATAGAGGCTTCCTTCTCCTCAGAAACCTCATGAGTCCAGTCTTTATTGTCCACAGTCCTGTCAGTATTCTGGTATTATGACTTTCCACCAGAATCATTCATTAAGCTCTGCTTTCACCATTCTAAGCTTTTACAGCTTTAATCTCTAAACCTTTCAGAAGTTTTCCCACTAAAACCAATCCCAAATGATTCTGAACCACATCTCATGTTAGTCACAGCAATTAAAGTAGAGGCGTGACTGGAAAGTCACGCATTGATGCATTAACTTAAATTATTTTTATCATTGACACTTTAAAATTGTAGCTTCAAATAATATTCCCAATTCTAACTCATTACCTATTGTATTTCATTTAGCTTTGACCAGTTCAAGTCATTTAAGTTACTGATTAAGAGCAAAGACTCACTCAGGGTAACATGGTAAGGAAAAAGTGAAGAGATTTTATTGCACAAATGAAACTGTGCCAATAAACAGAGAGGGACAGGAAAACTTGGAGCCCCACAGTGTAGCGTATTTTACTTGAGACTATTGAGAAACAAGACTTCCAAAGACCTGTTTTTCTCTGAACACACACTAATATCTTACTTTAAATAATATTGACTGGTTACCAGTATACCTACCACCAATGTCTGTGTAAGGAATGAATGAATGAATGAACTTGTATAATTCCTATCACGGACTGTACTCCATTCTCTTTAACATATGATAAGGACAAGTTGAGTAGACATCCAACCTAATTCCTAATATAGCTTCTTTAGCAATTGGTGTTCTAAATTTTTTTCCATACTGTCCCCTCCTTTTATAGTTGTAGGACATTATCTGCTTTGAGAAAAAAAAATAAGATAATGAGGCAAAGCTTTTCTACTTCAAAGAAAACAAGTTTGGAGAACTAGAGACTAGGAAGTTAATCAAGCACATTTGAATTTGATGAAGTGGCTATCAGTGTATAATAGCTCATCTTATTGACAAGGCAACAGACTGAAGTGTTCAAGTTGACTGACAGTTCCATTTGCCAGGCAGCCATTTTGAATGGCAGTTTCACTTGCACAGTGTCCATTTTGAGTGGCATCTTAGCACCAAGAACACCTAGTTTGATTGACAACTTCACATACAAAGAAGTGAAGACAGGATATCTCTGAGAAGCTGAGGAAACAGGATGGGAGAAAGATGATTTTCAAGCTTTGGGTATCCCCTGCTCCTTTTTCAATCATACTGTGAACATTTCATCTTCACTGCTAAAAGTGCAAAAATTATACACAAATAATGATGCACTTGATATCTTACAGCTGTGCTGCAAGTCAATGTAGCCATGTGTCCTGTTAAATGAAGGTGTTTGCATCCATCTAAATGAAATATTCATCTTCTACATTATTACTGAACTTCAGTTACATCTATTAAATGATTATACTTTTTCTTTTAAACACCAAAGGAGACAGATAATGCTTAGCACTCTGTGATGTTTGTGTGATGCACAGTGACTGCACTATTTTGGCATATCCTGTTGACTTCAGATGTGAGTTCACTAAAAAACAGGGGAGCTAACAACAGGAAACAGCTGTCTCAAAGGCCAATTTAAACCTATAACTTTAATCCAAATCACACTAAAAACTAAAAGTATTAATTAAATGTCTGTCAAATGAAATGGCACAGTGCAGGGATTGATAATTAGGAAATATAGCGACAAGATCTTTCAAGGCATTCAGCAATGATCCACTCATAGCTAAATTATTGTGTAAACTTACACTACTTGTTA